>VYZV01038698.1:15223-25359 GCA_013401275.1 Pandion haliaetus | reverse complement strand
TGGTGTATCAGATAAAAGATCTATAGATTACTTTGACAGACTGGCCACATACAGGGCTAATGGTACAAGAAATGTGAAATGATGGAAAGGTTATGAAATACAGTAAAAAACTCCACATCCCATAAGATTTAGGATTCTTTCAAAGTTCAAATGTCAGCCAATTAAATCCACTGTTTAAATGCTGAGACAAAAAGCCACAAAGATCCCAATGCTATCTCATCAGAAGAAGGTTTTTTTTAATCCCCTGCTGGCAGCTTGTAGATGCAAAAGGTCTTGATATAGAGAAGGGTACAAGTATAGCAGCAGCTAAGGAGTCTCAATCAGATAAACTGACATCTGTGACAGATAGCTCTCACACAGGAGTCACTAAGCCTTGCTTGCCTTTCTCACGGGAATGATCCACCACTATTACAGTATCTCTAATGCAGCTCCTAACATGTAGTTTTAGACTCATTCACAGTCTGAAACAAGATCTCATTTACAGTGAAAAGCCGAATTCTTAAGTAGCATGGAAACTCAGTTCAGTTTTCCTTATCACTTCTCTTCTATAGCTTTAATCAGGTGTTTTATTTATTAGGGGTTCAAAAATAGTCTGAAAGAATGACCATTCATTTCTCCTGTCCCCATCCATTTTGCTACTGTTTATGCTACAGAAATGTGTCTGCAACACGTCATCAAACAGAAGTTTAAAAAAGATTTTTTTTAAGTTCAAATAAGTTTTAACTTATTGATCTTTCATGTTGTAAATAACACTGCTTGCACAAATATTGAAAGGAAAAGTACCTAAAATTAAGCTTTGTATGCATTAAAATGCATTTATGCTACAATAAGAAAGGATCAAAGATAATTTCCTAACATGTTTTCCATAGAAAATGAGATCACTAGATATTCCTCTCAGTTCTGAACAGAAAAAAGAAAATGAAGAAAGAATTTCAGAAAAGTTTCCGTCTATTTTGTGGGATTAGGAGAATGTAATAAAGATACCTGGAAAATTCTTGGAAAGGTATAGAAAAGGACACATTTTGTAGAAAAGATTCAGGGTTTTTATATGAAATAGGCAAACTTCAAGAAAAGAAAGAAAAAAATTGCATACTGGGCCAGGGGATAAGATGCATACACTAATGATAGGAGACAAATAAGCAATCTACAGTGTCAGAATAAAAGAATGTAATTTTTTCTTTCTGGGAAATCACTCCGAGCAGAAAGTGATACAAAAGTGCAAAAAAGATCCAAGAAAGGATTCTTTCAGCAAGTGAATATGAAAGTGAAATTTAAATCAGGTTCCTAAAAGAAAATATCTGATGTCACATTACAAATATGAACAATACAGAGGAGGAAGAGATACTAATTTTGTACATGAGTTTCCTCTTCATTTTAACTAATCTGTGCTCGGATTCTTGTTCTCTTTGTCTTCAGATATGGGTGGGGGTTTTTTTTTCCTAATTAAAAAACTTTATTTCATAACTGAAATAAATGACCTCTATCTACTCTAAATGTGACCCTGTATGTCTAAAAGTAAGAGATATACCTCTCACATATTGTGCATGTATTTGTGTTCTTATCAGGGTTGGTTACTTTCTGTGAATTTTGTGTATTAGTAAAGCAAAACCTGTAGTGTCTTTTTATTTAAAGTTGTCATTTACTTGTAAAGAGCCTGGAAAAGTGAATGTTGTGATATAAACAAGTATCACCAAAAGCACCAATAATAGCACGGATTATAAAAAGTACTTACACTTTTCTGAAATAAGAAAGGGACTAAACACTAGTTATAAGGTTAAAAATGTCTGATCTTCACAGAAGATCTATTTATTTATTAACAAAATCTAGATCTCTTTTTATTCCCTGGAGCTCTTACAAATGCACAAGACACAGTCTCAAAAACTTCAAGAGCTGCTTGAAAACAGATTATTGATATTCTGGTCCACAGCTCTCTTGGAGGATATTGAGTATCAGCTGCCTCAGAGATTGGCGCCAACCTTCCTCTTCTATGCACCACAAACCAGAATTAATTGCAAATCAATCGAACAAACTACAACTGATCAGTAAACCAATTAGTAATTTTAGCTGTTCATCCTGTCTTCATTTACTAAAGGGAAAGATGTGGGATGAAGGAAAGTGATTTCTGGTTAACATTTAGGATTTTTTTTTCACCCTGGTAACAAGGATGCCCTTGTAAAAACATTTCAAGCAGGGACATATCCAAGCTAGGCAATTCCAGCAGTTCCATTACATTAATCTCTTGGTTCTTTTTATTTCTTATGGTTCTTTTTCTTGCCTATATTCATTTGGGTAATAGACAAAAGGTCATGTGCCTCTTGCTGTTCTGGTTGCTCTGTTTTTTTCTCAAGCTGTGATTAAGAAACAAAGGAATAGTGCAAATTGCATGTACGTGATCTTCACTGCATGTGAAATTTCCCCTTAGCTGCATAGAAGTGTGACTACAACCAAGGCAGAGGGAAATCCTATTAAATACTGGCTGTTAGTCTTGATTCACCTAAGGACATTGGGAAATGTCTCGTACTGTAGTGACCTTTTTATTGTACATCTTCCTTGTGTCAAGGGAATGTTCTCCACAAAATATTCAAAAGGAGCCCATCATTGTACCTCTTAAGGACCATGCTCTTCATCCTCTGGTGAAACTCTGTGCAATCTTGAAGGCTGAACTTCCTAGTCTTCTGTGACATATTTACCCAAATATTTATTCAACGGAAGTTCTGCAGAGGGCATTTCAGAATGTTTTCTGCTCCTGATTATTCAAATCTGGGCTGTATATGGAGGCTGATTTCTGTGTGCAAGGGGAAATCAAGAGAAATATAAACATAGAAAGCTCTTTGAATTTGCAGCAGCAGCTAGCATTTGGCCTCTGCAAGTGTGTAAAGTGAATGTGACACTAAAAAAATATGTGTACATTCTGTTGACCCAACAGCCACATAATTTATTTTATATACAACCTGAAACAACCCCTAATTCAATGCATTTATTTGACGGGATCTGAGGGAAGATGGTAAGAAGGAACCACAGATTTTTTTAATGTATGTTAATATATTACCTTGTAAAAGGTATGACAAAAATGGTAACTGGAAAGGGTCAGATTTTTAGATGCATTTTATTATGGAATTAAAACCGTAATAGAGGTAGCTAGAGAGATTCTCTAGATAACTTAAAAAGTAAGGGAACAGCAGTGTTTGAGCTACCTGTGCTAAGATAGTTACCCAACATGCAGGAGGTTTAGTCTTGAGGCTTTCTTCTGATCACATGGAGCAAGCTTTTGCATCCAAATTTTCCATGTTTGAAGTGTGCCCTACTCATGAGTTCACCACTGTTTCAGAATCTGCTGAGAGCATTCAGAGAGCAAATACTTCCTTCCGTGTCCCTTAATTACTGTCTTGACTCTCACTGGATTACTTCACTGCTGTTTCTAAAAGGGGAGGAATCTGTGGCCACCTCTGGAGAATCTATACCTATACTCTAAAAAGGCAGCTTTTGTTTTTCAATTTCTGCTCTGAACTGTGAATGAAGGAGAAAAAGATTGAAACCTGCATCTTCCATGTTCTAGATAAGCATCCTGGCACCTCTGAATTTCAGCTGAATTTATTAAATATTTTATGTTGCTTAAAAGTGGATTTTTTCTGAAATGAATTTTTTTTAAGTGCCTACATATCACTTCTGCATAAGTACTCCTCAGTTTTAACAAAGTAACAATGCATGTTGCATCGACACTGGCTTAATCTTTCTCATTATACCAAAATAGGTCATTCAACTGAACATCAATTGAATGTATTATTTGTGGTCAAAACACAGCACATTTTATTTCATGCAGCAGTATGTCTTGGGAAGAAATACAGTCACATGAAAAAAATCAAGTGCTTTAAGTGAAGAAGCCAAAGGAAAAAAAAACCCAAACCTCAAACTAGATGCATTTCAAGGTCTCAAAAATAAGTTCCTGTAGTATCAAAATGCATATACGAGATTCTTGAAGGTCTCCCAAAAAATTTGACGGCACTTGTTTTACAGTGATTAGGCACCCAGAAATTAGATGTCTAGTATGGTCTCTTAATAGTAGATTACTCAGTAGGCTTTGTTAGAATTTTTTTTTTTTAAAGTACAATTATTTTCTGCATAGGATGTTTTCTTATTAAATTCCAGTTCTGCTTGATAAAACAAAGAAACTGTCTAGAAAAAAACCAAGTTTTAACCCACATTCTGGGCTCATAACACTATTAATACTCTCTAATAAAAAAGAAAAAAATACACATATTTTTCCAGGGAAACAGTATATTTTGTATAAGACTGTCTATTACCTAAAAAGTTGAAAACTGAACTCCAAAAGCCTGACTGATTGTGACAGCAGCACCTTTCACCAGCTGATTGAAATTAACAGTTTCTTTCAGTTGTTCTAATTAAGACCAATGGGAGTTCTGGAATTCACCAAAGGTGTCTCAAATTACCCTCCTGTTTAGGTGTTGGTGATACCAGCTTCTTTCTACTTTATTCAACAAACAGTTTAGCCTAACTTGCAAACATCTCCTTTCTTAGGGTGCTCTTTCAAGAAGTGCTTGTACTGATACTTTCTGTGAGTGCTTCTTAATAGAGACCGCTGCAATTAGCGATGAAAAGGAAATAATTTCTAGTAAAAGATTAATACATAGTGGGAGCGACTGACAATATGAGCCAGAAATCTTGTCACTGAACAAACAATGACTAAGGACTCCCAGACATCACTGTTTGCCTTTAATAATGACTAAACTATTCTACCAAGAAAGGGCCAGATCTGGGACATACCTAATGTAGAGACAGCACCACTTTCAGTGTTGGGTCCTACAGACGAAATTCCTAGTTTATAAGCTAGATGCCTGGGGTCAGAGACCAGGATGCATTAGAAAGGAGCCCACAGCTGGTGGCCAGGAGCATCCTGGCTGCAGTTACAGAAATCCCACACAAGGCACAGGTATGGATCTCCTCAAGATCTGGAGCCTGGCAGTGCCATTTGTTCAGCATAGCAGGACCCTACCCTACCTGAGGATGCTTATGCAAAAGGGCTGCCT
This sequence comes from Pandion haliaetus, assembly GCA_013401275.1. Classification (NCBI taxonomy): domain Eukaryota; kingdom Metazoa; phylum Chordata; class Aves; order Accipitriformes; family Pandionidae; genus Pandion; species Pandion haliaetus. The sequence continues at coordinate 20,314 of VYZV01038698.1, read as the reverse complement.
TCAAAACGTGGTCAAATGAGGAGACCCCACTCTTTTGTTTCATACTATGGCAGATACAGGCTTAGTTCCTAGAGCATCCTGGGATTCCCCAAATCCCTTTGACTGTATTTAAACTCATACCTGCCATAAAAACGCTGTAATCACCAGGCTGGTTGCAACCATGCTGTTGCAAATGCACATAACAAGCCATGTTTTCTGACTCCCATTACATATCTGTAAAAGTACTGAGGAATACTAGCATATGGCTCAACAGTGCTGTACCGTGAAGTGCAGTGCATCCTGCAGCTCTGGTCCACTGACTGTCCAGGTCAGAAACCTGGATGTATTTTGGTGTGAGGTCTTCTTCATTAAACACTCATAGGTGAGGTCTGGAAAGTGAGCAAATACTTCAAGATCCCACAGTTGAGGCTTGTCCAAGGTTATTACGTATGATGCATCTGCTGCATAACTGTAATTTTACAGCTGTTATATATGACAGTTCTTCCATAGTCAGAGTTTAATCTGGTTATTAGATATATGCCCATAAATTTCAGGCTTTCTTTTTACATGGATTGCAAGCACATTGGGAAGATATAAATTAAGTGCTACTATATTTGAGAGAAAACTTTAGTATTGAAATTTTATTGTAAAGTATTTAAAACCTCCTAATTTTAGCTTCATTGCTATGAAACAAATGATGGTAGTATCATAGGTCATTTCATATAGTCTTTTATATGGTGCCATTCAGAAAATGATGTATTATTTGACTTTCATTGAAGAAGGGAAAAAAATTCTTGAAATAAAAGTTATATAGTGTTTTTTTTTTTTTTTCCTTGGGGGATTAATGGGCCATTTAACTGAAAGATAAGTGTGTGGTATTTCATCTTTTAAAATGTAATTATTTCAGAGAAGGTGGAGGGTTTAGACATTTACAAAGAGAAAATTGTATTGTGCTTCAAAGGTACTTGCAGTAGCATTAAATTTGGTTCAATTTTTCAATGTACTTGGGCAACTTGAATAGTGAATGTTTTTAATACATTTGACTGTATTCCTGTTGCTAAGATTAGGTTATGTAGTGCATAAACATATACTATTGATGGACATATTCTTTCTTGGAGTATTTCACATGTCATTATGCCTTTATTTTAATAGGGACTATACAGAGGAGAGAGAATTTATGATTACAGGGCCTAATTCCCACAATCCAGGTTCTCTTCCCACAATTTCCTGTCCTAGAGTTCCTGAGCAAACCTGTCTGTGTCCATGCCTTCTGTTTGGGTCTTTGGTGCTTCTCGGTGTTGTCTGTCTCCAATATTTGCATCTGCCTTGTCATCGTCCCTGCAATTGCCAGCACTTCTGCAGATCTGTACTAAAAGCGTCAGGGCTCCACCTGAGAAAACTGTGAACTGTGATGTGCTTTGCCTTTTCTGATTTTCTGAAAATTTTAAATCTGGAGCTCACTGTGTCTGAACTGTGTATTTGTTCTCTACTTCACCTCTGTTCAATCCCTGTCTGTCAGTGAAGATGGCTGGGCAGCAGCACAGCTGTGGGTGTACTACTTGGTGCCAGAGGCAGCCCAGGCACACACCTGCACTTGGGTCAGGCACACCAGCGGGCAGGAGGAGGCGAAACCATCATGTTTGGACAGATGCATTGTCAGTAGACACGCTGAATAGCTCCACTGCTGCTTTCCAGATCTGTACAGGCAGACCCTGGAAGTGAGGAAGAGTAGATTATGGCTGTACGTGTAAACATGGGAGTCAGCACTTTTTTCTGGTGCAGAAGCCAAATGCTGTGGCTTGTATCTATGCCTAAACTGCCTTGCACCATAAAATAGGTGGTGTTAACCATGATAATCATTGGGAACAAGGCCCAGTCTGAATCATCATCCAAAGCATGCCCAGGTATGAGCAGCAGCTGGGCCAGGCTAAAACTCTACCAGAAGGTTTACTAGCAGTTAACTCATATGGGACTGGGCTGAGCTCAAACCCAAGCCCTATTTAGTTTACAAGAGCAGGTAGACAGCAGCAACAAGAGCAGATACTGTAGCAAGGTGGTGGGATGTGTGAGCTACCAGCATAGCAGCAGAGGAGTGAGGAAAAGCTGGAGAGAGGGGAAGAAAACTCAGGTACCCCCACATCTGGATTTAGCACAACAGCACTACTGACAACAATAATAAAATAAATTGATCCCAATCTGTGACAAATCCTCATAATAATTTAAATATGTTTACAATAACAAAATTAAGTGCCTGAAATGCTTTGACTTTGATATCAGCTGGTATGGATCGTGACTCGTTTTTACAGCAGCCACTCAGAACTGGCTTGTCATCTTAAGAAACAGTCCATGTTCATAAACATTATAAATATTTTCTGTTATTACCCAATTTTTCCATGCTCCCCCAAAAGTATATTCCCTTTCCCATCTTTTTGCCCAAACATTCTGTGTGAGGCAATTCCCAACTGAAAACCCTTCAGGAGATGCTTGTTAATCTAACATATGATTCCTCGAAAAGATCAATTCCTCCTCCAGCTATTCCTGTATTGATAAAATGCTGCTCCCATGCCCTAATTGACATTCTTTTCCCAAAGTGAGAGGACAAGAAGTAGCCCAGGCCGTGGTGGCATTACATTCCCCACAGAAAGGTAATATATATATATATAAATATATACCTGTATCAAAACTGCTGTTAAAAAAGCAAGCTGGATTAACGTGGAGTCAGCTTCCTTCAGGAATGGGGCAAAAGAAATCCTAAAAAGACAAAATACTTCAAGGCAACTTCACAAATAATGAAAATCTCCAGACTTACTGGTCCTTACACATTTAATTTAACTGATAACATAAACAGTAAGAGTTACATGGAATTATTTTTTTTTTTTTATGAACTGCAATTTTTTTTCCTATCATACTCTACAGAACTTTCAATTGCCTTGTGAACTGAAGTGAAATGCATCATTAAAGCCCTGGAAAGCACCTTATGTTTAATTATTTAGACATATAGGGGGATTAGACTTCTTAAGACAGAAGTTCTTTTCAACTAACATAGTTTAATTTGCATCTATTTTCTCCTATTCTTTCTTTCTATTGTCAGGTCTTGGAGGTTTTTACAGTCATATTTTTATACTATTCTGCATTATTATTAAAGTCACAGTGGGCCTTAAAAGGTCCTTTTAATGAAATGTATATTTGAAGGCACTTAATGTAAACTCTCAAAAGAAATCTAACCTTTTTTCAAACACATCATAGCCTTCTCCTACCCAATGGAAAATGAACTCTCAAGTAGTCTCACATTTTGGTGATACAAAAATGTCTTATTCTTTCAAACAGTGGAATGAGTTGTAGAAGTTTTCAAAAGTTCTTTCATTTAAGAAGAGGAGATAACAACCACATCACGAGAGTGGGTTGGAAATCATCTGACAGTTTCGACATTTCTCTTGAAAGTATTAATTCATCAAACTGAAGTAGTTCATGGCGATGAGTGTATTTTATTAGCTGTTCACTTAAAACTATTTCAGAATGGCTTTCACATTTTCAAAGCAAAAGAAGTTATTTGGTCAGTTTCAAAATAGATTTTTGGCATTCAATTTTAGAAAATTTTAATGGGGTAGAAGGATTTAAAAGACTATTTAGAAATGGATGGAAATACTATGATCTGATCTTAATTGATATCTTCCGATCCATTCCTACAAAAAAAAAAAAAAAAGTTGAGATTTAATTTTATTTAGATTCAAGAATGAGATTCATAGAATGTTCATAATTTAAATTGTTTCCATGGCATGACAAGATCATTTCCAGAAAATTCTACCAAATTAAAAATGTAATAAGGATCTAAAATAGTTTATTTGAAGGATTTTTTTTTCATATGCTGTTCTGCCTGATCTTGATATGAGGCTGGCATCTTATGCAACCTGTACATTAGTGTCTTGGCACTCACTTAGTCTATATATGTCTCCTTGGCTTTTCACAAATATTTGAAAAGCTTTGGTGATGCCCTGATTCATTTAGGAATCTTACTCATTTTTGCAGCATAGTAACACTTTTTCCCACTCAACATTTATGTGGTGCGGACTGTATTCATTTATATCGTGAAGCAGTCATACTGGGCCACACATCAGGAAAATCATCAGTCTATACCTTCCCACACACTTGGCATGGGAAACGGCATTTGTGAGGCTGATCTCTGAAAGACTTAAGGACCTGATTTCATTGCACATATCTCTGTGTTAATGTATGGATGGCTCTTTGTCTCCCCAGGGTGAATAGCTCCTGGGAGGTGACCTGTAGTGCTCGATGAAGGGTCTTTGGTGCTAATTTCCAGAACTGAGAGTCCCAGGGCTTGATTTCAGTCAGTTTGCCTGACTGATCTATTAATCTGATTTTTTAAGCTATCTGTCCGCATAAACATTCAGTATTACAAGTTCAAGATCAGGCCAAAGCCACAAAAAACCCACCCCATACTGACCCTACAAAATTCTGATTTAGCTTCTGATTTGGATTTTGCAGTTGCCTTTTGGAAACTAGTAACTTGATTACGTGCTGCACATCAGTAAAATTTTGCCAGTGGCCAACTGGCCTTAGTCTTTCAAAATTTACTGCAAAAAGATTACAGATTTAAATTTTGTCTCTCAATATCATAGCAAATGAAACCTGGCATTACAGCAGCTTTATTTACTACAACAGAGGTTTCTGCAAAGACTGACTACTGGAAACATGCTGAAGGAAAATTTAATAAGCAAGATGAAGACAAGTAACAAGGTGAATAGTAATATAGATGTTTATAGATCCTTTCATAGGATCCTTTGAGCTCGTAATTCTAAGCATTGTTACTGCATTAGGTAGGAAAGCTCTGCTTCTTGATCTGTGGCTGGAGCTTTTCCTCATACACAAAATGAATGACATTTTCAGTCTCATTTACTATAATGTTTTGGTCTTTAGTTCATGCTGTGGGCAAAGACAGAAATGCTTAGAAATTGTCCCAGCAACCACAGAGATATGTAAGAAGAGCTGCAACTAGCTGGGGAGCTTCTCTTTCCCTTTGTGTTTCTGATACAGGATCCAGAAGCAGCATAGTAAAACTTTACCTTTCCCTCAATACCGCATTCCCTCCTTGCA
>VYZV01038698.1:299-15204 GCA_013401275.1 Pandion haliaetus | reverse complement strand
AAGAAAATTCACCATATTTTTGTCCCTGGCTTCTCTGGGGGAAATTATTTCCATTCCCATTAATGCTTCTTTTTCTCCCACAGTCTTCCTATATCCTGCCCAGCTCTAAATTCATACACAGGTCTTCTCCCTGCATTCAGATACAGCCTTAACCTCCTCTTCATAACTTCTAGAGCACCTTGCTTCCCTGGGGATGGTTTATGCATCCCATACCCTCTTTCCAGTCCTCTGAAAGGAAAGTGTTCTTCTGACAGTGTGAAGGGCTGTGGAAATTCTTCANACTACAAACTGCACATCTTATGGAAGACAGCATGCCATAACACGTAAAAATAAAATTTCTGTTTTCATTTAGTGTAACTGTTTTGTTCCTACCATTGGAAAAAGAGAAATGCTTAAGAATTAACTTTGAATCATAATAAATACAGCACAGTACATATTTCTCCTTGGCACTTTCACATTTGATGTTTATTCTTCTCTTATCATCTTAGTGAATCTTATTTAAGAAACATCCCAGGCCAGCAAAAGCTGTGTTCTTGAACAAGTCTCTTGGTTTGTCACTACTAGAAATTCCAGTTGGCACATCAATTTATGCAGGTTGAGGAGGTGAAGTATGTGGAAAAGATATTTTAGAAAACATTAGAGGATATAATATACCTTTACAAGGTATCAAGCTTTCTAAAGTCTATTTATCAGAAAATATTGCTGTTTATTCCTAGGACTGGAGGTCTAAATTTTGCTGTGTTCATTACCTGATGGAGAGCTGATACATTCCAGTGAGCTTCTCTGATGTGATATCTCAGTGCTGACAGGGTATCAGTATGCTAGATTAAGTGACATGAAAAGTTGAAAAGGGATTCAATTAAAGAAAGATTGAAGAACTGTCATACAATTAATGGTTGTTAACATGAGAGTGGTTCTGTCTTTTTTTTCTTTTAAATAGGGCCTGTCAAACAAAGATGATACTCTTTTGATAAGATTCAAGTTTGGTTGATAAACGTAACCAGAGAGATGTAATAGGTCTAGACTTTTAACAGTGTTTGTGGTAATATCACATGACATTCTATCTGAGTTGTTACCACTATACAGTATCACTAAAAAGCATATTAAATAGGTTAAAAGTTGGCTAGTGGATGGTTTTCCAAAAGTATTTGTCAATGGAGAATCATTGTCAAATGTGGATTCATCACTGGGATTCCATGAAAACCCAGTGCTACTCAACATTTTAACAAATGACCTGCAAGTAAATGTAAAATCACTGCTGCTAATATTTGAAGATGACACAAAACCAATAGACATTTAATAATGATGAGGACAGGCAGCCATAATCAGACATCTAGGTAAACTGGAACAACTGATCCAGAATGTGGTTTAATATAGCCAAGTATAAAATAATCTCCTGATGAATAATGAACACAATCAGAATCTACTGGAGATAAACTTTGGTTCTAAAAAATTGTGACTGTGAAAAAAACCTGGGTTTTATGGTAGATTAAATATGAGACCTGAACATGACTATGGTAAGATTAAATTATTGGATACCTACATCAAAAAAGTAGCTAACAGTAACTACCTCTCATTTCTGAGACCACATTTGATATTCTATCTAGGCTGATGTCACACTGTGAAAAGAACTTGAAATGTTAGAGAGGATACAGAAAAGATTATTTACCAGAGAATATACTGTAGAAGAGAAGGACTCTAAAACCTCAGTCTGTTTAGCTTATCAGAAAGAACATTGAATAGTAACTCAATTACAGGGTAGAAACCAGATATTAATGATATCTTAATCTAGCTGGTAGAAGGACAGTAAAAACCAGTAGCTGGAAGCTGAAACCAGACATGTAAAGTTGGAAGAAAGCCACGAGGGTAAAAAAGACTTAAGCCATTGGAAAAATCACAAGAGTGATGGACTTTCCATTTCTTGATTTTTCCATTGAAGTCTGATGGATGGAATCATTGAATTTTCTCTGACTTCAGTGGCTATCAGATTGTATTCCAAATTAAACATGAGACTGTCATTTATTATGTGTTCTTGCCATAGAAATCACAAACTTCACGATTGCACCTGTTAGGTCTACCTTACTGTGTGTAACATAATTTCTAATGTGTTTAAAACCAAACACTGGAGACAGGACCTGGAAATCTGGTTGAAGTCTTCAATCTGAGACTGATTTATCCTCTCTGTTTCTTCTAGAACAGAAATGATATCTAACAGTATAGTTATACTGGATACATACTTAAATGTTTATGAATTGCTCAGTCATTAAAAGTGAGGATCACAGATGTGCATAGTATAATGGGTCTTGAATTCAAATGGGAGATTGCAATGAGTTAGGAAATTAGATTGAAAAAAATTATGTTTGAACACAGAATGCCTGCCAGTCTCCAGCTGGGGTGTCTAGAAGAAAAATTTGTGTACCTTTGATGTGTGTAGAAAAATAAGTTCCTTATTAGCTTAATAAAAATTGCCATATGGAAGCCTTGATTTGAATAATAACTCAGATCTATGATGAGAGAATTTAGAAGGGTTGTGGCAGGTCTAAGATATATTAATTCCCTCTTGCTTCCCTATCTGGTTAATCTAGGTTTGGTCTGTCTGGCAACATATCACAGAAGTTTGCATGCTTTTATGAAGCGCTGAGATAGCAGAACCTCTGAATTGTGGATGATTTTCAACACTTTCCATCCCAGACTAGCAAGAGGCAGCTGGAGGAAGACCATAGATGCTGTATATTTAGGAAACCTATGCATTCATTTCTTATACTACACTGGGCTTAAGATAAGAATATTAGCTTGCTACTTAGATAAGGACTGAATCAAGGGGAAAAAAATGTAAAGGAAAATAATTAGGTGCTACGAAAGAGCACAGGTTGCTGTTAGCCACTGCATGCATAGTGCAGGAGGTAGCAGAGAAGGGTTGCAGAGGAATTTGTGCCAAGCCAGATGGAGTTGGCCTGAGAAGTGTCTGATGGATTCCTGTAGGTGTTCTGCAAAGCCATTTTCATCCTGGTCACCCTTGGCCCATGGGATGCTAACACCTTTAAATCTCTAACAGATCTTTCTATTGAGCTTGTACCAGCAATACTAGTTTAGTTTCTGACCATGTCTAGAAACAGGTAGGGAAAGATGCTTCTCAGCAGTTGCAGCTAAAATTGCTCTGCTTGGTATAAATTACACAAATACTATCTGAAGCAAGGTTGCCAACAGGTTCTTGAATCATGGATTTTCTCTCAGATATTTTTCTTCTTCCAGTGAACTTTTAGATATTTATCAGAAAGTGATGTGTCAAAACTCCTGAAGAAGGGTCAGGTATGATCCAGAATGACAACTCAGGTTGGGTGAAAAGATTTTGGGTCAGTAAGAGAAGTAACTTGTGTTGTCTTCTTTCCAGGTTCTGAAGCACACGAATAGCTGCAATGTTCTCTGAGCTGTAAGAGTAGAGAATAAAAACACAAAAACCAGGAAAAGCACTTCCATCTAGCAGTGTTTTCTGAAAAAAGATACCTGGCCAATTTGCTATTTCTCTGGTGGATTTCATAGATATGAATGCCAAATACAAGAAGGAGCTTTAAAGTTAGTTGCCTCACCTCCTGGTATTCTCAGCATAGGTGGGACTTGATTCTGTGTGTTAGTTTTCTGTTCTGATTCTGTCCGTTCATAACCCTCTATGAGGGTCCCCTGAAAGGAAGCAACAGAAATTTGGTGCGTGTTACTATACCTGTTGTTGATCTCTCTCCCTGCTCCTGTTGATCTTCCTCCTGTCTCCAGAGGCACAGAGGCAATATCAGGGAACAATCAGAGAAACAGTAGCAGAGACAGCAGCAGGCAAGTTCTGGAGTGCAAGAACAATCTAAAGCTCTCCTTTTTTGAAAGTAAAAAAAAAAAAAAAAGGAAAAAAAGGAAAATATACTTTATTTTTTAAATTTTTTTATAGTTACAATGGAAAAAGTTGAATCTAAGCATTACATTCATTCACTTTTCAAATCTCATACTGCCAGTGAAGTTTTTTCTAGAGTATTCTAGGCAACAGCTTTACAAATATTTCTAATGCCAATTTTGAGAAGTTAGATAGATACTTCTCGATGCTAAACTAGATACTAAAGGTTTCTGCCCATTGCTTTTCAGTCAGTTAATAAATTTTGTAAATAGTAAGTGATGAGAAAGCAGAATACAGCCAAAACTCAGCATATTAATTGCCAAGTGACAAATGAAGGAACACTCTCCCATCATTTCAGATTGAGCTGGCAGTGAAAGCCATGAAGTCTGCACCTGTCACTGCTGAACTGAGGTTAGTTACTTATCATGTGAAACCAGGCCAGTGCAGGATGCTGTTTCACACCAGGCAACCTGAATACATGCTCTGTTTAGAAAATATAAAGTTTCTGTTGTCAACTGTCACTGGATTCAGACCCCTATACTTTCCCTCCTAAGAAGGATTTTTTCATGGCAGTCCCCTATACTTTGCCACATCCAGAAACATTTTACCCAAAGTGTATTCCCTTTTGATCCATTAAGATAAAACAGCATAAGAAGTTAATTTTCTTCCATGTTTCTATGCTTCTAAAAGGAATTTCGTAACAGGATCCAGCATCAGGCCTCACAAAAGTGTAACTGTCAGGCTTTTTGTTCTTTGGGCCTAGAATATGTGCAACAACAGAATTACTCTTAATGGTACTGGGGTACATTACTTTATTAAAAGCAGCTTTAGCTATTTCAGTTCCTACTTGTTTCTGTATAATGTTGGGTACTTACCTGAGAGAAAATGAATCTTTCTCTTCTCCCTATCTGCCACAGTTAAATTATACATAATTTTTACATAATTACAGATGTGCTGTCTTCCTTTGCAGGATAATCATAGGTGTAACTTAAAAAACCTGCAGGTATTTAGGTTAAACAACCTGGCAGGTAAGGTGTAAGAGTACCACAAGAAATTATCCCACATATGTGCTGAACAGTCTCATCAGCCTTTAACATGACAGCTATAGCTCCAGAGATGGAAAGGAAGATCTCTTTTCTTAAAGATGTTTATTAGCATGCAACAAAACCACAAAAGGCAAAGAGCTTTTGCTTATAGTTTATCTGCTAAGGATCTGTCTTCTCTTGCAACAGTTAGGTCTACACTATTCACATTTCTTGACAGAGAGGTATCTTGTTCCACCAATAAGCTTATTGGGTTTAACATTTCTAGTCCTTACACCTGGCACATCAGTAAGGAATGGATAGTGGAAAAAGAGTCAGGCACCTCTGAGAGTGGTGCCATAATGTCTAAGATGCCAAACCAGGAATCCAAAACTAAGTCTCCGGTACTAAACTTCCAGACCTAATAACTTTGGTTTCATATATGTTCCATGAGGATAATTAAGCCCCTTCATATGCTCTACATTTCCACTTCTCAAATATCTAGTCAAAATCTTACCCAGTTTTTAAGTCTCAAAGCCGGTATTAGGCTGCTTAGATCAGACTGAATATGCACACAGTTCAGAAGAAAAGAGGCAGGAACAGTGCTTTTACTATTATCTTTTGTAGTCACTATTTCTAGGTAACTGCTACCTGTCCTTGAGCAACCTGTCCTATTGGTGATGCATATTTGTATATTACCTGATTTCCTACAGTTTTTTCAAAAGCACTTGCCCCAGCAGGACTGTCAGAATCTGAATGTCCTCCTCCCAGTTCTTTTTATTTTGCTTGCATTTCATGTACAATAAGCTTCTTTTTGCATCATGCTTGCTTTTTTTACCCCCTTTTCATTTAAAGGACTGGGTTCACTTTAAAATATTAGGTTTGGTTTTGTTTTGGTTTTGTTTTTGTTTCAGAATGCTGTGTATTTTGATTTTTTAAAAGATGCTAACAGGCTTTGCGAATGATGTTAAAAATTCCTGATACTGGAAGTCTACCCAGTCCTCACTGGGAAAAAAAGAACCTAGAAAATATCCTTCCACAACTCAGTGAAACTTTATCATCAGGAAACTACTTGAATAAAACAGACAAACAAAAAGATAGAGTCAGTTCAAAATGACACACACACCCCTATATTTTAGCAGCTGCTGCCACCTGTACCTACCTCATTCTAATTCAATACCTCTACCACTGAGATGTTGAAAGGGTGAATAACTTGATACTGTCTCAGTCTGCAGGAAAGAAGGAGTAGTGGCTGTATCCCAAACACTGAGCCTACTATGGGAGAGAGGATTATTATTATTAGTGCCAAAGGATACATCATTTTTCTGTGAAACTATGTGGATCCCCTAATAAATGTAGCTTTGATATTTGCAAGTAGTCAAATAAACCCACAAAAACCTATGCTTCAGATATGAGTAGCTGTATGTGTCTCACTCCAGATCCATTGCATTTTCCTATCCTAATTCTTTCTACATCACAAATACAGCTGTGGCAGGGGATCCCATTACAACCCAGATGACCCCTCATGGTCAAAGCACAGCTCAAGCTGTCTAGTTTCTTATTATCTATTATTTGTATTGAGGTGAAGGAGCAGAGCCCTGAGTGCAAATTCTTTGTAACAGGAATGAAAAAGGATCTACCTGTCCTAAAAAGATATGTTTCGCACTAGGTCTGTCACCACAATGACTCTGTAGGACATCAAGACCTTAGACCTTGCACTGTGCACAGTTGTAACTGTGAGCATTGATCAAGACTTTTTGTCTCTAGTCACTTTCAGTTGCAGCTACCCAGACTTTTGCACTTATTGGACAGAGAGATCCTCCCTACCAATGAGAAGTTGCGCTTTAACCATGTCAGACAATAACATATTTTATTTTCTTGCCCAGTATCCAAAGAAGCTGCGTTTGGACTAGAGACTGAAAAGATAGCTCAAAGGACTATAATGAAAGATATAGCTATTTGGATTTGGAAGTAAGGGAGGTTATAGTGTGGTAGCAAAATTATGATGTAAAATCATATCGGACAAGAAGAGCCAGGTTCTGGGACAGATTTAGTATTTAAGTCCAAAACGTAAGTCTAAACACCAGATGAGTGATTGCCCAGTTTTCTTGAAGAGCTCAAGAAAGAATAGAGGGCAAGAAAATAGCAATGAGACAGCAAGATCACTTCAGTAGACACAAAGTTGTAAAATGCTTATGTTTTCCCACTGATGGCACAATAAACCTGGAGGGCCAGTGGCTTACCTAGCAGTTTCTTACAGATATTTTGTGTACTCCACAGCAATGTCAGTGGACTAGCACTTAAGTGCCCATTAGGTAAATGGGTCCTAAGCAGAGTGTCAGCTGCGGAATGACAGTACAATCCTGGTTAGTGTTACATCTAGTAACTTTAAGTTGTTATCTGCAGAAACCTGGCCAGATACTCAGCTGATTTAAGTGGATGTCACACTGCTCATTTGTATAAGCATTAGCACCAACTGAAAAGCTTGGTCATACACTATCTATATAGTAAATCATGGGTAATTTTGTATGTGTGCATGTGTGGTTTATTCATGTTAGGTATAGTTTCTGTGTGTGAGAGACATTATACATAGTCAGAAATTATTTACAAAATCCATGCCAAAAGAAAAAAGGTAATGCCTGTTTTCAAAAACTTATCAGTTTAACAGAGTATGAAAATACAACTAGTAAATACATATATATAAACACACAAAAATAAGTATTTATATACACATGCACATACAGAGATACATCTATAACATTGCATATTGTATATGCCTCCTACATCTTTATGATCTTTAAAACCAAACCTAAATAAAAACTATTTACATAAGTAAATGATTTAAGCTAAGTACAAGATCACTATCCACAATATGTTTGGAGGTTATACTTCAAGGACTACTTGGTTTAGAGTTGCTTTTTATAATTCCCTACTTATTCAGGACTGAACCCCACAGAAAGCACCTTACATGATAATGTAATAAACTGTTTTGTCGGTCATACTTCTGTGCTTCATTGACATGGAGCTCTACACAGAGGCTAAAACTTCTTTCAGTCATTATTCCACATTCAGAAAGTATTATCTGCCTTTGAACAAGCCAGAAAAATAAATAAGCAAAATTAATTCCACTTCCAATTCCTCTTGTGATCTTCCTAATGCTTTCCATACACCAAAACCAAATTTGTACAAAGCAAGACAAGACCTCAGTGTACCACAAATATGTGACATGTCTTCGGATGGTTGATGAATTTCTTGGGTCAATTTAGTGGTCTCAAGGAACCTGGAAGAGGAATCAAGTTTCAATTGTTTTTTTTAGGAATGTAATAGTAGAAAGCACAAGAAGGGAAACCTAGCCTATTGAGCAATGAATTCTTGGAGAATCTCTCTGCTTAGGAGTCTGTACCAGTGTTCTTAGATGACAGAAGTCATCCAAGAATAATAAACCAATCCTCCAAATCCATCATGAACGTTTTCGTAGGATGTCAGTCTGGCTATGGCAGTTAACAAATCACTAGAAGCAAGAGGTGAATATTGAGATATCAACCACACAGTATATTTTCCTTTTCTTTATGCACACACTAAATCTTATATATATGGCATTATTTGCATGGTACAGTACTTCTTTAAATAAACTAGCAATGTGGATGCTTTTAGTTAACAAATTGTTTGTTGGAGAAAAGGCTATTAACACAGAAATAAGTGAAAGGATGAAAATGTGAAAATGAATAGCTTGGAGGGACTATTGGCTCAAAGAAAGATGCAAAACCAAGACTTGTGTCCGAATCCAAGTAATTATTTCAGTATTTTCCCCTCCCTGCTTTTATTTATTAGTGATAGCAATTGTAAGAAATTCTAAAATGTGAAACAGCAACAAGAAAGTTTCCAGCAGCACTTGCAAGTGTCTTCTGGAGACAAGCAACACTTCTGGAAATGGCTGCCAAGGAAAACAAGTACATGGTGAATCACATTTGCACAAGGTAGGAGTGAAAACAGGGCAGCAATCCTAGCTGCCAGCACTGCCACGCACTGCTCCAAGGCTCACAGCGTCAGGAAACACACAGTCCTCTGTAGTAAAGGTTTTGAGAAAGGCCACACTGGGCTCAGTCTGTTCAGGAATGCAATATGAATTGTGGTTTAGCCCATGCCTTACAGTCCTGGATTTACTCTTCCAGGTAAAGTTACTAATACAGTCCACATGAAACAGTGAATACTTTTGTCACTGATTGATGGCCTCCTATGTGATAACCCTAGTACTGATGACAGGGAGAACAGCTAGATTTTGTAAAAACTGGAAAAATCTANCCCCCGCATCCAAAGATAATAAGTCAAGTGCTAAAAATCATAAACCTGGAGAGATTTAAAATAATAATACATCCTAACTTTGTTTTAACTGCTCTCTGTATTTTTAAATCAAGGAGATAGTTTGGTTGCATTTTTCAAGCTTCCTACTACAAGGACACTAGCAACAAGCTTATTTAAATGAGGGAAGACTTTTGTGTATCCCTATAACTAGCACACACAGCATCCCATAAAACTGTGCACTACTAAAGAGTAGATTCCAACATGTATACTTTTCTTTGTCTTGATGATGTCCTAAACAGGTTTCAGCCAGTTGAATGCAATACCAAGTTTTAGGGGTATTACTATTGTGCTAGAGACTGTTCTTGTTTTGGTCCCCTTGAGTTTGTACTCCTGTGTGTCAGTATCCTTAAGGGTCTGAAGTTCCCTACGTCATTATTTTCTCATCTGAGTGTAAATTTTGCAGAAAGCTCTATACAGTTTGTGCATATGTGATGCTAGGCATGCTTTTAGCTTACTTGTTTGTAGAAAAGGGGAAGAGGAAGAACTATTTCAAAAGAAAAATATTTTTAGTTTAGCTGAATAACATCACAAGTTAGCCAGGTAAACTCAAATACAATAGAAGAGTCAATATTTACACACGCCACAAGGACAAAATCACAGGTTGTTCTGGTTTTGTCACTGAAAAGGCAAAACCACAGTCTTCATGTTGCATCAAAACCAAAACACAAACAGAATCGCTATCCTGGAAGTACTTTATGTCAATGTTAGAAGGTTTTGCCTCCAAAGACAAAACAACCTGTGCCAAAAATTCATGCCAGGAATTAATTCTTTCCCCACTACTAGATGCAATGCTGTGCTCACAGTATTAATCATTTAGGAGCACCAGCTAGGCACTACACCACACACAACCTACAAGCACCAGTTGTTGGTGTGAACACAGTACTATATAATTAGACCCACGATGCTCTCTTCCTACACTGAGCTCTCTCAAAAATTGCAAAGGTGGGATATTAAAAGCAGAGATTTTAAGGATTTTGGACCTGTAAAGGCTGCAAGATGATTTTGGCTTTAGTTTGATCTTGGGATTGAGCAGTACAGACAGCTGCATCAGGTTTGGCCCCCTCCACCACAGCAGTTCTTCCAAGCTTTCCCCAAAGTCTCTGCCTTCAAAAGCCCTGAACCTTCAACATGCTGTGCTGCAGCATACACAATCTCAGGTGCTTGCTGCAAAAAAACTGTTGCAAGAGGCTATGCTCTGTTTTTTCTTGTTGTTTCAGACAGTTTAAGCTGAAAAACTACAGATGGACATGTATGTGTATCGTAGTCACAGAGGCAACACATGGGACCCATAGAAGATCCAGGTCAGCTGCTCTATGGATTTGTCCCAGGCCTTGGGGGTCACCCTGCACAGATTGGAGCTGAGCCACCCTGCGCACCTGTCTTGGGGGCCAGAGATCATTCTCTGCGACGGATGCTTCTATTAGTGCATACACAGCCAAAGTTACCATGTAATGAAAAATGAATGTCTGGAAAAATTGTGCTACTAATGCTATATAGAGATTGATTGCTGTGTAGCTCACAGATTCTTGTCTGTAAGATGTCTCCTCCTGCAAGGAACTGTATGCACATGGGACATTATTTGCATTTATGTGCATTTACGGTTTTCAGTTATGCCTATCCTGCAGGAATGGACTATTTTTACCACAGCAATGCAGCGATATTTAATGGAACTCATTTGAAGGCCAGTACTGCATGTTTGTACTTTTCATTAAAAGGTATTGTTCTAATTATAATGTAATGAAATTGCTGTTTCAGTAAAAATTGCTATTATCTTTTAACGACTATTTGACTCTTTCCCTCTCATTGTAGTCAGATGTTCTCTATTCATCCACATGCAGTTTGCAGCCAAATCATTAAATTAAAATTACTATATTCCTTTTTCAAAACCTAGGGCAAAAAGTAATTACAAATCAGTGCATGAGTCTCAGTAAGAGGCCTGGTATTCAACTAAATAATCAGTGTCACTTCAATAGCATAATCATAAAGACTGTTTAATTTTTTTGAACTAAAATTTTCTTCAAGAAAAGAACAAAATGATTAAGACTAGAACCATAGGAATGAAAGCTAATGCCTGTGTCTGCTGCAAACCTGCTGTTTAGCCTTGGGCAAGTATTAAATTTTTGTGCACCTCTGTTGGTGTTATAATGTATTGTCTGTTGTATTTTAAGTATGCAACTCTTCAATTAGATACTTTTAAAATGTTTTTTTTCTTCCTTTTTACCATGAAGGTGCTAATGATGTCAAGGTAAATAATATTTTGTAAAGCAAACAATAGCTGACATTATATGCAGTATAATTATTTTTTTATTCATTAAATTGAAACACTGAACATTAAATTGTGATACATGGTTACATAATCCCTTGCAATAACATATTCTACAAATAACTGAATGTCCATTAAATTTTATTACAACTCTAAACTTCAATTAGCACCCATCTTTACAACAGAAGCAGTCAGTACCTAAGCCTTTAGAATAATTTTTCTCAGAAATTAAGAGCAAACTGAAAAAAAAGTAAATATTTTGTCATTTTAGAATTACATTTGCCTACCAAATCCTACACAGATGGAGATAAAAGCTCCTCCAAGAGCAAAAAGTGCATCTTTTTTTCTATTGCTACAAAATATTGATGAAGTGCTCTATTGAGGTAGAGATCTCATTAATTATTTGATTTACAGAAAAAAAAAAGACAGAGGGAAATGAGCGCCCTGGCTAATGCCATGATGTACCATCTTGAGACTTAAGATCTTTTTAATGTATTTGGCAGTGATGCAGCTGAAAGAGGAAAGAGAGAGTTGAATGGATCCATTAATTTAATTGAAGCGAGCTCTGACAAGAGATAAAACATCTCAGGCCCAGCATCTCTTCAGGCTGCATCAGCACTATAGTAAACAGTCAATGATCCACAGACACACAAGAAAAAAAAAGAAAAAAAAAGCTAAAGGTATACGCAGATTCTAGAGACGTCAAGGCCAGAGAATAGCTACAGAGGCAGAGGTGAACAGACTGAAGAGGCCCTCCCTTCATGCAGCATTTCAAAGTATTCAGCATCTACTGCATTTGTTCAATTGTACTCCCATGAACAACTGCTGGGTTAGGTATAAATGATACAGAAAAGTTGCGTTTGTTCATTTTTTTCAAGCTTCAGAGAAATGCACTCTGTCTCACAGTCTCTTAAAAGGCAGAGGGGAGAAACAGACTTCTACTGTTCTTTAAAGAAATTCTGATGTTGCTGTTGTCTATCAGGTGTCCTACCCCTCTCCCCCCATATGGCTGCTAGAAATTTGTTTTAAATGAATGGTACCACTTCTAAACATGTAAGTTTTTGTTACTTAGCTGTCACCATGAGCACACTCAGTTAATATTGTAAACAATTTTTACTAATAATACATCACTGTGACATTTTACCAATGACATGGAATACATGGGTTCATATCCCATAATTGCTTTCTATTAAGTTAGAGTTTACAAGAAATTAAGAATTAGATTTTTGATCTTGAGAGAGTGTGGTTAATACCACAGGGAAAATACAGCTGGCCAGTCCTAAAGTGGCATAAATTGATTCACCTTTCTTGACCATACAGTTTTAACGGTGGCTTGCCACCTGAGATCTGGGCTAATACCTGGAGAAATGAATAAGATCAGAAGGAGTTTATGATAGATATTGCTTTTAAATGCTGGTCCTGAACCTTCTGAACATCTCAGGAAATTTGGTAATTGGCTCTCCAGGCACAGAAAACTACTTAACATCAGTATCTAAACTGCCTGGTTTACAGCTAGCTCAGCGGAGTCTGTGTAAACACCTCCTGTCTGTGATGGGAATAAAAAATTCTTTTCAAAGAGGGAAGGGTGTTCCAGGAAAGAGAAGCTGTCTGAACTTACAACCTTGAATATTTCAAAGTTTTTTGAGTTACTTTGCATCCCAACATCCTTCCTGTAATCTTAGGTTGATTGAACAGTAATAATTTAATGGTAATGTTGACAATTAATTAGATTCATACATATACACAGAGGAGATAGGTTCCACTTCATTGAAATATAAAAAAAAAATCTATTAAATGAACAGAAGTTTACTTTTCCTACACTATGAACACCATACTCCTGTTTTGCCTTATGCATTCATTTGCCCTATGAATTCACAGTAAAGCGAGGACAATCTTTTACCTGTGCTGACTCATCCCAGTCATCTTTATGATCAATAATTTGAAACAATTCTTAATTAAAAAAAAAAAAAGAAATAGGAAAAGGAAAGATATCAACAGGTGAAAGAAAAATGAACACAGTTCCTTAAAGTGGGAGATGCAAATGCAGGAACACTCAGGGATCTGGGGACAATGAGGAATAAAATAGTTCTAGCAAGATTTTAAAAATTCATGCACTGCTTTGGGAGCCATACAGAGATTGATCCATATGTCTGGACTCAGCCAGTTAATATCCCAGAGCAGACTGCCAGAATGGCCATTTTAATATCTTCACATCTGCCTTTACAGTAGCTGAAATTCTAATAACATTAAGCAGAGAGTACAACACAAAACTGAATGAAATTGACTCTAGCCCTATGTTCCTGTCTATATCTAGCCATGCAAATCAGAGGCCCTAATTCCTATCCAACTCCAAACATTCAAAGTTGTTTTGTTCAGTGGCTTTTACGTATTTATTTGTGTCTATTTATGTGTTTTGCACTCTCCAGTAACATGGTCCACATTCAGTGATATTCAGCAGAATAAATAAGGAAGCAGAAAAATACAACAGAGCAGTCATAATGAAACTTATGCTTTGAAAAACACTGAAGTTATATCAGCACTTCAAATACGAGTCTGACAATTCTGGCATTGGATTTGACTGTAGTATCAACAGGTAATTATTTAAAAACTATGCAATAGTTGCAATATGAGCTGGACTTGTTTATCTCTCATTTATCCTTAAGACATTGAAAATTACAGAATTCAATAGATCTAATATAATATTCACCTTAAAAGTTAGCTGGATCGCTGGCATTTGACCAATAGCGCATTTAAATTGTTAAAAAACCCTCGATGCAAGTGAAACAATCTCTGTCTCCTTAAAGGAAGTCATTTCAGCTGATTATACAGAGTGCAACGATGCATTAATACATCACTGGATGTGAAATGTGTACAATGTATCACATAATTCTTTATTTAGAGTTTATTAAACAAGCATTGACCTTCAGTCTTATCATACACAAAACTGTATCCTCATAGTTCGATAAAGTGGGTTGTCAAAGTAAATATTTACAACAGCTAGTAAAATAAAATCAGGTTATTTTCACTAATGGTCCATAGTGATCATTTATTTTTGAGCAGCTATATGCTTGCTGTCAAGCTGAAGCCCTCTTCGGCATTAGAGATCCCATCCAAAGTGAGTCCCTGAAGGCAGGCTACTGATTCAGAGTGGTATCCTGTAGCTATTAAAATTGAATTTTCCAGGACAAGACTACCAGAAGCTTTAATAACTTGACTTACAATGGCTCAGCTTTTCTGACTGATTGAGAAACCAACCAGCAAACACGGCCTGACACTATGCTGCTGAACATGAAAGAATACCACTTTCCTGGCCCAAATAGAAGTGCATTCAGTTACACTCTGTCATCAGTATTAGCAACAGCATCAAATAACCAAAGAACT
>VYZV01038696.1:5945-24633 GCA_013401275.1 Pandion haliaetus | reverse complement strand
TTTGATTTGTAGTAAATTAAATTGATTTTGTTTCTTCCCCAAGTTGAGCCTGTCTTTTGCCCGTGACCATAAGTGGGGAGTGATCCGTCCCAGTCCTTGTCTCGACCCACGAGCCTGCCTTTGTATTTTCTCCTCATCCCAACGTGGCCAGGGGAGGGGGTGGGGGGTGAGTGAGCGGCTTCATGGTGCTTTGTTACTGGCTGGGCTGAAACCACGGCAGCCTGGTTGCCCTCAAAAGTTTATGGTTGGATGTTGAAATGATCACAAGGAAAGCATTGGCCCTAGTGCATGCAGCAAAGGAATGCCAGGAGTCCAAGGGAAGAAGTATTCACAGGCTTCATGTATGCTAGTTAGAAATTGGTTCAGTGTGCACAGAGGCAAAGGGAAATGGCCCAAGTGCCAACAGCTCTGGATTGCAAATGGCTAATTCTGGATTGGCTATGGTTAGTAATGTTTTCTCAGAGCTGTATGTTAAAGGTGAAAGCTCCAATAGCTTCTGACCACATAGTTGTGCTCTCCAAGGACATGGCTTTCTGCACAGAGAGCTGAAATGTTGAAAATTTTAGCTTTTGTCAGCCAGGATGAGGAAACCATGCTTCTTTAAATGTGGTTTTCGGTGCTCCCTACCCACTTGTCTGTGCGTGGCTTTGAACAAATACACACTGACAGGGAGTGTCCTTCATTGTGGAATTCCTGGTTGGCTCTGCAGCAATCACGTTTTGGCCATGTTTGCCACTGTTTAATTAACTCATTCTTCAGAAGACAAAGATTCTTACTCCTAGCCTGGATGTCTGAATTTCCTTATGTAGCAAAAATCAAGCAGGGGCAGAGTTGATTGAAGACATCAAGCAGGAAGTAATTTAAAAGTGAAAGGAAAGTATTGATCTACAAGCTAGCAAACCTTATACCGGATCCTTCTTGCTAATGACAAAAACCATTTGGCCTGATCCCATGGTCATCCTAAAATGACTTGCTGTGCTTGAGTTCAGTTTAGTCTGTAGCTGTACTGACACCTGCAACGCTGATGGGAAGGAGGCAGGGTTATTGGAAGATTGCTGTGGTGCGCAGCACAGGGCCATGATTATTCAGCAGAAGCTGGCTAGGAGGTGCCGGTGCTTAACACACTTCCCAGTTACTCTATGACAGAAAGACAAATACAAAGACTTTGGTTAGTTTAGGTTCCTAAGTAAAAAGTGGGAGTTTTACAGTGGAAGAGATATTATCAATATAAAAAGCTAAAAAGCGTTCCTATGGTCTAAGCAGTGACTTCTGCACAGAGTGGGTACCAAGAACAAGAACATGGCTATGCTGAATGTGCTGCATGGTCTTAGAGGAGAACATCTTTCAGTGACTTTTGGCCCTGCTCATTTTTGGGAACTGAATTATTTATTTGTTATTGAAGGACTTTGTCATGTTTTAAATCTGCTTACAGGCTTATTTTTGATTCAGTGACTTAATTCTACACAGTTAGAGATTACATGGTCATACCTGTCCTTCAAGGCTGTGTGTGACATGAAATTTCTGAGTCTTGTAGCTCAATTGCATCTTAGCCATTAATTGCATTAAAACTGCATTTAAATATTTAAAGACTGCAGATCGTGCTTTAATATTGAAATGTTTTTGCTGTCTGCAAACACACAGGTTCTCTGATTACAACAATCAGGCTTGTCTTCAAGACTAGAAGCTGCTGTTTAAAAAAAAAAAAAAATTGAATATACTTACATATATTCATACACCTCCCCCATTTCACAGTCAGACCACCATCATGAAACCTGTTCAAAAAACCACAGAGGGGATAAGGATAATATATGGATAAATAACATTTTGCTAACTTATTATTTTGTGTGGATGAACCTGAAACGTTTTCTTAATGTATAATATCTGTGCTTATCCTATACAACAGTGTGCTGCTTCTCTGTGAAGGGTTGTTGCTTTCTTTCTCACAGCAGGTTTTTTCAGGTACTTCCAAAGGGCCCCAAGCTCCTGGGATCTGGCAAGCTGCCCAGTAGTGAGGTCTTTTCTATTCCATTGAATAAAAAGATATATATTTACTGTTTGTGGCTTTTGCTTCTCATGCTACAGCAGTATCAGTAAAGATACTTCATGTAATAGGAATGTTGTTTCATTCCTGAAACTATTTGGCCTCACACACTCCCCTCTTGGCAGGTGCACCACTTGTGTTAAGAACACTTCAAAATGCTTTGCCAGGATTTGTGTACAATGCCAAGGACGTGAGCTTTAATTTTTATTTCATCCAATTTTTGTTTTCAAATGTGACTAACATTTTTCTAATAGAAGTGTGTTCATAGTGAATTTTGTGCTAAAGAAATCACAGTTTGAAAGCTACAGTGTATTTTTGTGCGTTCTAACAACTCTAGCTTTCTCACTAAGAGTAGCAGAAAATAATTAGTAATCAGCAGTGGGAGTCTAACATCATAATTCTCCAGCTGTTGTGCAAAATAACTTCATACATATCTGGTAGAAACAATTAGTGAAATAACAAGGAATAAAAATTATGTACCACAATTGCAGAATTTGTGAACAGAACAGTAGGTAGAAATTGATGGATTCTTTTGGTTCGTTGCCACTCATGTAAATGAAAATCTGAAAAATGTGTCAACGAAAGAATTGTGATTATTAGCCTGGAAGTTGTGATAGACTAGGTATAATAGGGGAGCTAGCTGCTCAAATGTAAGTGGAAAGAACATTTTCATGGGGTTTGTATGAGGTAGGCTGTTTTAGAAGCTTTAAGCCATTGTACAAAGGGCTGGATTCATTTGGTTGAATAAATCCTAATGCTTTGAGCTGCCAGGTATGTGCTGTAGAAATCCCGCTGTGATATGGTGCTCTGTCATAGCTCCTAGTAATGATATACCCCTTGGGCAGTGGATGGTTCTTTTTCCAACTCTTATTAGATATCTTTTGATTTAGTAAAACAGCTTCAGTGGTGCAGCATAATGTGGTGCTTTTTGATCAGTGTACTGGAGGGTTGTTATTGCTTAAATAGATTAAGATACTGTTGTACAGGGCTCCTAAAACCAGCAGTTGTCTCTTAAGTCTAAGCTTGCATGTATTGCAGACATCTATTTAGTCCTCTAGCTTCATGGGAACACAGCTGAAATTCTATTTCAACATAGCTGGTAGTAGTTAAAAACATTGCATGTGTCAAAGGAAATGGGATCAACAAATGAAGTGAAAAATACGTCATTTTTAAACAGAATTGTGAAAAACAACTTGCTTTCTAGCTCATCTGGATTGTGCTATGTGGTACCATATGTCATTTGACCTTTATTTCTTTGGCTAAATAGGTTCAGTTGTGATGAAAACAAGTTCAGAAAATGGAGTGGATTGCAACACAGTTTTGGTTAGAAAAATCAACAAATTTTTTGGTTATTCTCTGAAACATTCTTGTAATTGCATTTGTGCTTTTTGCAATACCTTCTCTTCTGTGATTACATGTTTCTGCTTCACACATGTGGAAATTTGAGGTTATAGGTGCATATTGGGCTAGTCTGTTAAATCTGGGTTTTGTGTGGGCAAAGTGGTCGAGCAGCACCCCATGGTTAGAAGCCATGTATTTAGTACTTAGATTATTAAAGATATTTCTATTATGGGATTTTATAGTTCAAACATACAGTCCTGGAGCTGGGGAGAAGCTCATTTTTTATGGAAACATTGCTTAAAACATGTAGTCTGTGACGTATTTTTCANAACATGTAGTCTGTGACGTGGCTTGTGAGAGCTCACTGAAAACCACGCAAAATTCCTCATGTGCCCTTGACAATTTTGCCTGTGGGTAATGAACTGTGTGACATCTCGGCCGGAGTGTGCCCTGATGTGTGTTCTGTTCTTCATGCTTCTGTGTGTGGATCATTCAGTTGTGCTCCCGACAGTTTCTTAATTGAGTACATAAGTTGCTGACTGCCCAAAGCAACAAGGCTGATATGTGATGGAGCTGTGGCTTATCTCCTGAATTGCAAGAATAGTGGAAAAATAGGCAAACTTTCGTGGGTTTTGCTGTTGCTTTTTTTTTTTTTAAAANGTTGCTTTTTTTTTTTTTAACAAAAACACTCATTTTCTGTCTGTATGTTTTTAATCCTCCTTCATTCCACTTTGTTATCAAAGCAATACTTGTCATAAGAAAACCTGATGCAGTATTAATGCAATTTAAGTCTCCCAAAAGGGACTGCATAATTCTGAGCTCCTAACTAGGCACTAAGTCCTAATCAGTGTTGCCTAGTAGGAGAAAAAGTCTTCCCCAGAAGAGAAATCTTGTGGTTTTCAGTCAGGAAAAGTACTGTATAGGATGAAATGACTAAATTCCACAGAGATAGCTTCACCTCTGTATGTGGTCCTTCCTGTCTATTTGTATGAAGCTGCTGTGGGATTTCTCATGGTTTCTTGGAGTGCTGTTGAGTGCAGAGGAATTACACAGATTCTGGGGGGGCTGAATCCATCTCTTATATGCTGTGCATGAGTGTCATTACCTGTCATTAACATCCCACTGATTCTGCACTGAACGGCTGTGTCTGGATAATTATGTTCATGAGACAGAAGCTGTCACCAGTCATAAATACCTGGTGTTTTGGTGAAATAGATAATGTAGGTTCTTATGCAAGAACATCTTAAAGCTGTGTCTGATGCTTATGGGTTGCTTCTTAACTGCTAGGAAGCAATTGAAATGTCAACAGAACTGTAGGTAGTAGTGCTGCTTTGAGTTAGGATTTGTGAGGCTAGTGTACAACGTGAAACTCATTTGTCATCTGCCTTGCTGAAAACTTAGTGCCTTTTGAAAAGTAAACAAAGTGGTTTCCAACTCAGGCTGAACTGCTGGTCTGAAAGAGTTGTGATGAGCAGCAGAAAGTCCAGCTGGAGGCCAGTTACTAGTGTTGTACCCCAGGGGCCAATAATGGGGCCAGTAGAGTTTAGTATCTTCATTAATGACCTGGATAATACGACAGAGTGCACCCCGAGCAAGTTTGCAAAGGATAGAAAATTGAGAGAAGTGGCTGGTACACCAGATGGTTGCTCTGCCATTCAGAGGGACTGGGACAGGCTGGAGAAATGGGCTGACAGGAATCTCATTAAATTCAACAAAGGGAAAGGCAAAGTCCTGCACCTGGGCAGGAATAACCCTATGTACCAGTACCAGCTGGAAAGCAGCTTTGCACCAGGGCTCCTGGTGGACACCAAGTTGACCGTGAGGAAGCAATGTGCCTTTGTGGGAAAGAAGGTCAACAGCCTCCTGGGCTGTGTTGGGAAGAGTGTTGCCAGCAGACCAAGGGACGTGATCCTTCCCCTTCATTCAGCTCTGCTGAGGTCACATCTGGAGCTTTGTGTCCAGGACTGGGCTCCCCAGTACAAGAGAGACATGGACATACTGGAGCGAGTCCAGTGAAGGGCCATGAAGATGATGAGGGGATTGAAGCATCTGACCTACAGGGAGAGGCTGAGAGAGCTGGGACTTTTCAGCCTGGAAAAGAGAAGGCTCAGAGGGATCTTATCCATGTCCATAATGAATGCCTGATGGGGGCGGGCAGGGGAAGTCAAGATGATGGAGGCAGGCTCTTCCCAGTGGTGCCCAGTGAAAGGACAAGTGGCAGTAATCACAAATTGAAATACAGGAAATTATGTTTAAATTACGTTTAAGCGTTAGATTTTTTTCTTTCTTTTTTCCTCCGAGGGCAATTGAACACTGGAGCTGGTTGCACAAAGAGGCTGTTCAAAACCCACCTGGACAAAGTAATGAGCCACCTGCTCTGGTTGACTCTGCTCTGTGCAGAGGATCTAGAGGTGCCTCAGCCATTCTGTGCTTCTGTGATCTTATCTGCCTGGATACAGCCATGTGCCTAAACTCTCCTGCAAAAGGCAGCAATTGAGTAGGTGCATTAACATCTCTAATAATCCTGTGTTACAGTGACTAATCATCTCCACTTGGATTTGTGGCCCTGTATGTTCCTGAGTGACATTAGCCTGTTATCCTATTGCTAATCATTTCCACTTGGTAGGAAGCTATGAAACTTATTTAATTGGTTACCAGTTAATAAGCACTGCAATTAGAACACTTCTAGCAGAAGGGAGCATAGCTTCAGTATATACAATTGCAGTAAAAGTGCAAAATAAGAATTTCCCGAGATAGGCATGGCATGGAGGGAACTGTAGCTGAAACCTGACCCTTTTGAATTACTGTGTTAGTGAATCCTGGAATTGCATTTATTGTTCTTGCTTTCTTTTAGAATAAAGTAATAAGATATTAAACTGCTGGTTTATAGAACCCCCTCTACTTTTTTTTATTAGTAATCACACATTTTTCTGTGCTAGTGAAGAATTTTTCAAGGGCTTTGTGGATGGTGAGGAAGGGACTAGCACATGTGTCTGGTCCTCTGGTTGTAATTGTAATTGCCTGTGTGGGAGCGTAGACTCTTGGAGCAGGCTGGACTTGTGCACTAATAGGTTATTTATTACTAAATTAGGCTCAAGTGTTGCAGGAGCAGTAGACTAGATGAGATCTCCTGGATTACTTAGTTAAAGCTTCTGCAGTAGTTAGCACCTGTGCTGCCAAGTTGCTTTGTAGAATGTGTGTGTTGCTACTGTGAAGCTCTTTGATCCTCTGGTACCTCCACTTCAGGTGTCTGGGGAACTCCAGAACTTTTAGGCTAACTCTGGTTTGCATAGTTGTCTTCTGTGATGTTCATTAGCTGAATGCTGCTTAACCACTGCATTTCCTTTCCTTGTGCTTATCTCCTAATAAATTTAGAGAGGGAAGTGTATTGGGTTTACATGGCAAGCTTTTGCTAGACTGAACAGATTGGTGTATGCTGTTCCAGAAGAGGTCTTGTGGGGGATCTATACAAAGGTTGCCTTTAATCTGTCTTCCATTATCTTAATTTCTTTAATTTCTTAATTTCTCCTAAAACTTAGTATGTCACTGCAGCTGGACTAGTGCTCCTATAATTCCTCCCATTCCACCTGGAGGTGGACCCACTGTTCAGATCCATTAGCATGAGATTTTAATACTTCTGTATTTTCCTCTGCCTTCATCTTTGGAGTTGTGGTGCAGAGATGATCTGGTCCAAGTGCTGAGCCTCATAGGATTTTGAGCTCTGCTTACATGATGGATGCAGTTTCTCTCCCTTCAGCATTTGTCCGTAGCCTTTTCCCTTGTGTGTGTGTATTGTCCTCTACAGAAAATAGGACAGGACACAACTCCCAAGTGTTTGTGTGGGTATGTGTGTGTGCACACATATTATCAAGCTGTGATGATGATTTCCACTGCAGTTGTGAGCCGCTGTGGATGATAATGGCTCTGGTGCCTTTTGCAGTTCTAGGATTTTAACTGAACAGTTAAGGCAAAAAAATAAGCCTCTGTTCTTAAAGATCATACTAATTTCCACTGTGCCTTTCCAGTTTTTTTTTTAAACTGCAAATCTATGTTGTTATTGTATCTTTTCTTTTTAAAAATGTTTATGCATAGTGTATTGAAAGTGAAAAGTGATTGCTAATCTTGAAATTATTATTCTAGCTTTTCCATATGTTTGCATTAATATTATACCTGTTTTCCTTGGCTCAGTCTGTCTACTTTTAGCACTGGGTTTGTGGAAGATCTGATAATTTCATCTTATGGATTTACTCAGCAGTGTGAAGTAACTTAAAATTCTGGGTTCACTGTTCATTTGTTGACTTCTGATCTTTATTTTAAATGAGTCAAGAGTACAAAAAACCCCACTTCCTAGTGTTAAATGCCAGGTTTGAATACAATAATTGAGATTTAGTATTTAAATGTGTTAGATGGAGACTTTGTCATTTGTTCTCTAAATTACCTAGGAATGACATGGAAGTAAACCATCTGACTCTCCAATCACTACTCAGGCATTCACAGTCATCTCTGAGTTATTAATTTAATCTGGAAATTGCCTCCTCAAGAGGTTTTTAAGTAATGCTAATGAAATTGTTTTTGCTGTGTGCTAAATATCATTACAGATTTGAAGCTTGGGTCTGAACTTTCTTTCCTGCCCCCCCCCCCATTAAAAGGGACCTTTTAATCTCAAATGAGGTACTTTGCCACCATCCAAATTACATTGGCTCTTAAAAATTATATTTTAATATAGTGGCTGGATGAAAAGGGTGTTTTACTGCATGTAATAAATAATCAGGAAATACATCAGATGTACATTTTAAGTGCGTTCAGAAGTTTTCACAGAGTCTGTAAGATTACAGGGTTTGTGTATTGTAAGTAAATACGTATGCTCACCTTTTTTGGCAAATTGATTTTAACCCAACTTTTTTATGAATCTTTACTGCTATTCTTAGCAAAGGCTTAAATAATTGAAGAGCCAGTGAACTTTAGTTAGTGAAAAAAGTCTGCTAAATGCCTCAAAAAGAGAAGAAACCTGCCATCCAGCCTAGAAAGTTCCAGTTAATGGTGATATGAGAGAAGACTCTTAACATTGAAAAACGTAATGGTAAGCTTATTCAATTAAGAACTTCCAAAAAAGTTTTGAATTTGTTTCTAAACACTTCCAAAAGAGAGGCATTTAACTATTTTAACCTAGTGGCAAATTTTAAACCTAGATTCCTTAGGCAGAATTTGGTGTGTAGCTGAGTGATGTATCATCAACTACTGTACTTTGTCACGCTGAAGGAAAATTAGGAAATGAGCTTGTGTGAGAGACTGAATTGGCCTGTGGAGCCATTTGTCTCAAAGATTGTTAAGCAGGATATGCCTCTGGCTGATAAGGCCACTGAAGCATCCAGGAGAGGAGACCGGGCTGGAGCAAGTGAAGCATGCAGGAATGGGGAGAGTACCATTGCGTGGAGACTTTGAGATAACTACTGTTTTCCTGGTGTTGATCATGTGAAGGTCGCGTGATAGACGAAACCTGCAGTGCATGAACAGTACGTATGTGCATGTATTGGACTATGCCCTATAAAAACCGTGGAGACAAGCCGTGGAGGCACCCCCATCACCAAAGAATTGAAGACTGAGGACCAACAAGATGCCGCTGGATCCATGGTGGTGACTATCCTTGCAACTCTCTCCCGACTGCTTGCTTGATTTCTGCCTTTTTCTTCCATTCTATCCTATCGCTACTATTTTCTACTTCTGACACTTTTTATAATAAACACTCTTTTAGATATACGGCATTTGACCTCGTTTGTGTCTTAATCTCACTCTTGGGATCATATCGAAACCTTCCCCGACATTGGATCAGGACAGCTTGGTGAAGAAACGTATGTCACATCATCTTCATGCTCCTTTGTTTTTATGCAGGTGCCAGACCTGGGCATTGCTCCACTACAGTTCGTCTGAGTTGTCTGAGTGATCACACAGATGTTACAACAACCACAAGCACATTCACTGGGTAAGGATTTAGGGATGAATTAACATGTTCACAAGATAACTACCATCCCTCCTCACTGCCTTGGAGAATTTGCCTCAGAGTTAACGCTGGATGTGGAGATCTTCCTTCTAACCAGGGATGTAACCTGGTACTGTCTGATGGTGCAACACAGCAGGAAAGCCTGGTTTTGGTCACTCCTTCAGTTGGGATACAGATCTTGTCCTATGTTAGAAGACTTGGTTGGTTATCTGTTCACAGCTGTGTGTGATCTTTGCCTCCAAATTAGGCTTCACAGTATTTCTTTCAGTATCCACTGAAGCACAAGGAGGTAAGATGGAGAACACAGCAGAGAGTAGCCCAAATCTGGAAATCAGCGAGAGGGAAAGTTCTCCAGCAAGCAGGGAATGGCACTTTCCACTTAGCTGAGTGTTGGGAACTGAGGCTCTTGCTATTCTTTTCTACAGCTGGGTGGCAGCATTTCTGCAGCGATTCATGTGTGTGGTAAGTTAATTGCTCAAAAATTTTTTTTGAGGGATCAGATGTCTTATGTGCTTATTTCTCTCAGCTGTGATTATCCTTCAAAACTCACCAAATCTTTGTTACATGTCTGTAATAGTGAGTCCTAACAATGCTACTGCAAATATCAGTAGGTGCAAGATTTTACAAAATGAGCAGGAGTTTATGAAACCATAGTGCAGAGACTTGCCTACTGTCCATCTTGTCTCATGGCATTTGTTGTCTTCCCTTACATTCACAGTCTGTGTTCAGGATTCCCCAACTCAAACACCAGTTTGCTTCATTTACACGCATCTGTGAAGATGAATTAAAATGAATTGACTGCCTTAGAGATCTGAACTGATAGTTGCCTCCACTCCCTTTCCCATTTATCTATGCCACTTTTCACCTTCTGCATTAGCAATTACATCTTAACTTCAAGGCTGAATTTTGCAAGCTTAAACTTAAAGCCATTGGATTTTGTTATTATTTGCATTGGAAGGAAAAATTCCTCACCATTTTATTTACTTGATTGTGAAATTATCATAGGGTAATCACATATCCTTTTTACATCTCTTAGGCTTTTTTGCCCCTCACCATGAAATTTGCTTTTCTGGGTAATTTTTATATCTGTCCTTTGAACTCATTCCTGTGTTCCTCTGTCCTTTGTGTAACTAATTTTTTGAATGAATGTGGTTTTCTAGCAACATTTTACTAGTTCTGTAGACATAATCGCTGTCATTACCCAGCTTTTAATGGTTATTTTCCATTTTATGAAGGGTGCTCCAGACATACCCTGAGATCAGGCTGAGCTAGTTACTGTGTCTGCGTGCTGTAATCGTACCACCATTACCTGGTGCTTGGCTGTGTTAAAACAGATTTGGTTGGACTGTGACTATTCAGTAAGCAATTCAGATGGTCCTGTATCAGTGATCTGTCTTCATTTATTATCCTGCTGAACTTTGTGTCAACTGCAAACTTTATCAGCAAAGATTTTATATCACTTGTAACAATATTGAACAGCACTTAATTGAGCTCTGATCTCTGGGACATCCACTAGGGTTGTTCACATTAACTGAAGTTTTCCCATTAGCAACTCAATTAAAGACCTGATACTAAGTCAATTTTTAATCTATTTTATGTAACCTTTTAGTACTACTTGGCATCTTTGTTGGAAAAAAAACCAAAACAAAACCCAAAACCCTTGCATTAGGTGGAATGAAATCTAACACCTTGAAGAAATTAAAATACAGTATGTCAAAATAGCTACCTTGATCTACCAGATGAGTAATCTTGTCAGCTGCAGCCGGTTTGTTTGTGAAGACTTAGAAAGGCATAGAAAGACTATGAAACCATATTGACTGTCATTAATTGCATTTTAGCTTGTAATTCTTTTTTGTTATGAGACTCACAGTAACTGTTTTGTGGGAGTAATATCATGTAATCCAGACTGTAACTCCCTGGGTGTCCATCTTGCCATTTTTACATCTTGAAACTACCCAGGGAGTCCGTCAAGACTTGTGAAATTCCTCAGTTTATAGGATTTATTAAACATAGGAGTTTAGAAGCCTTCTCTGTTCATCTAAGTGGTGCTTTACAGATTCATAGATGCAAATCTTTCAGATGCGCTGATTTGAAAATGCGTAGTCTTAAGTGAGTTCTTCCTTCTGTTACAGACAGTAATCTTTGTATTGCATGTGTGATAGGCAGGATACATGTGTCTCTGTTTAAAAAAAAAAACCAAACCCAAAACAGCTCATAAGTATCTGCTCTACTTAGTCTATATACCTGTTTAGGATTTTATCAACTGCATTTAGCAATAAGCTGTGTCTGACTTGAGATTCCTTTTGTTGTCTGTATTTTAAAATGCTTTATTTCCCTTAACTGCACCAGTTTCATTTTCTCTAACCATAGTGGCTATTGGCATCTTATTGTTTTGCTTTTATTTCCCGTATTGGTTACATGTGTTTGGACTCATAACTTTTATTTGTCACTGTTAGCTTTCCTGTTCCACCATACTTAATGGGGTTTTATGTTTTCTTTGCCTTTTTAACATACTCTGTCATCAGAAAGATTGAGTTGCCAGTTTCTCTCTTTTTACATTGGTGTGTTCATGGCTTTCTGACCCACCTTCTATTTTTGGGGTATCCTTTTAAGGCAAATAAATGTTTAGTAATACACTGCAGAAAAATACTGAATATCCACAACAAAACTGGTTAGCTGTGCTAAACAAAATTTTTTCTCTTATACATGGACGTATGATTTATTTTTTCTTTTACTAACCCAGCAGCCTAGGATTGTGCTTTCAATTAAAATGGATTAGCTGACGTAATTAGGATTTGTTGCAATCAGCAATGATAAACTTGATAAAGAAGGAGACTAAAGTATTTCATGGGGTTTTGTCTTGACTATGTTTTTGTTAGCAAATCTAGCTAAATAGCTTGGAGCCATCATGCTGAAAAGCCAGTTAGTGGCTTCATCAAGTTACGCCTGAATACTGCCACTGTTTGTACAATATTTATATGCCATAAAACACTGTCTTCTCTGTGATACACTGGTCATCCCACAGCCTGTGGCTCAATACAGGATACTTTGAATAATTATTGAATTAAATATGTTTTTTAGAGTGAACCTTTTGCTCTGTTCCCAGGCTGTGAATATGATTCTTTCTGTCTTGGCAAGCTCAAATTTCTGTTGCTTTTTCTTCCTTCACACTGGCTTCTTAGGAATGCCCTCTGCTCCAGCTGCTTGCCAGTCATTCCAGTGCAGAGCAGCTTTTCCTCTGTGAAATGGCTAACTCATTTAACTCTTATAGGCTCTTGCCTTTAACTGCAGCAAGGTGCTGGGCATTCACCATCTGCAGGGCTTGCTGTATCCATAAATGCACCCAGCTCCATGAGCACGGTGGGACTCCACCTCAGCTGTGCAGTGGCAGCTGAGGCTTTCTCTGGGTGGGCTGTGTGGTGCTACCGGGCGGCATGCATAATCATGGCATTGCAGGCCATCAGGAAGATGCCTGGCATAGACTTGGAAAGGTCTGTGTGAGCTGTGGCGATGGTTGCTATGGACTCCTGGGTACGTAGCTGGTTGGTGTGGTACAGAATGGGCAAGAGAGCCCTATGAGAGCACTGGGCATAGTGACTAGTCTGCATTTGCAGGCCAGTGGGAACGGATATGCAGTGAGAAACAACTGTTGCTCAGGCCTTGATGTCCATGCTGTATGCATTTCAGGTTGGGGTTTTTTTTTTTAACTTCAGATTAGCTCTAGCCTCGGTTTGTGTTACAGCTGGAGTGGATTTTTAGGCTACATTCAGCTAAAAGGGAGTCAGTTCACATGCTCTGACATGCCACAGTGTGCATCAGAACACTCTTAAGTGGGGATGTTTGTGAGTTTCGGTTCAAAAGTGCACTCCTGAGTCAAACGAAGCACAAAGGTATGCTAAGTAAGAGTTCCTTGGCACTGCTGCAGCGTGAATGATTACTGGGACTAATTTCTCAGGCCATAAAAGGGCTATAGTACCCCTGTGTGGCAATTATGGTGCAGCACTGAGACTGCTCTGAAGGTTTTTCTGCCAGGGCCATGTTAAATTGGAGTTTGTATCTGGTTGTTATTGTTTGAGTTCCTAAAATCAAATTGCAGGAATGTAAGTATTTGGGCGTTGGGTGTACGTTCCTCCAGTTTATTATAATATTCTAAACCCATGACGATTAATCTGCTTAAAAACATATTTGCTTCATAGAGATCTCATATATATTATTCTCAGTCCTACTCCTATAGAGCATCATATCTAATGCTCTCCTTTTATAGTATACCTTAGCTCACAGCCATGCACACTAATTTCACAGGTAGAATAATTGTATAAGAGTATATAACTGAGGATGCGATGGATCCTTTACACAAATGTTATTTCTTGTTTCCTTTTCTGTCGTAAATGAGTCCTTGCCTTCAAGAATGTGGGAGAACTGCAAGATGCAGGCAGTGGTAATTGTGCAATAAATGGCTGAATAACAGAGGCCTGAATTTGAGACTGTCTCAGCCCTATGCTTCATTGTCAGAACTGCCATCCTGCTATAAACATATCACGAGACCTGGGTTATGATGGTGTGGTGGTTTAACCTTGGCTGGGTGCCAGACACCCACCCAACCACTCTCACCCTCCTCAACAGGGCAGGGGAAGGAAATAGGATGAAGAACCTTATGGGTTGAGATAAGGACAGGGAGATCACTCACCAGTTACTGCCACAGGTAGAACGGACTTCACTTGGGGAAAATTAATTTAATTTATTGCTAATTAAATTTATAGTAGGATAGTGAGAAATCCACAACTAAAAACACCTTTCCCCCACTCCATACATCCTCCCAGGCTCACCTTCACTCCTTCATTCCTGACTCTTCTACATTCTCCCAACCTGAGTGGCACAGCGGGATGGGGAAGAGGGTTGCGGTCAGTTCATAACGCTTCATCTCTGCTCCTTCTTCCTCCTCACGCTGTTCCCCTGCTCCAGCATGGGATCCCTCCCATGGGATATAGTCCTTCTCATACTTCTCCATGTAGGTCCTTCCCACAGGCTGCAATTCTTCAACAACTGCTCCAGCGTGGGTCCTTTCTGCAGGGTGCAGTCCTTTGGGAATAGACTGCTCCAGCATGGGTCCGCCACAGGCCACAGGCCCTGTCAGAAAACCTGTGCATGTGTGGGCTCTTCTCCACAGGCTGCAGTTCCTGCCAGAAGCCTGCTCCAGTGTGGGCTCTCCATGGCTGCAGCTCCTTTCAGGGCACATCCCCTTGCTGCAGTGGGACTGCAGGATGGATATCTTGCTCAGACATGGTCCTCCATGGGCTGCAGGGGGACAAGCTGTGTCACCATGGTCTGCTCCATGGGCTGCAGGGGAATCTCTGCTCTGATGCCTGGAGCACCTCCTCCCTTCCTTGTTCACTGACCTTGGTGTCTGCAGAGCTCACTCTCTCTCACTTTTTTTTCTTACTCCTCTCTCACAGCTGCTGCACAGTGTTTTTCACCCTTTCATGAATACATTAACACAGAGGTGCCACCAGCTTTGCTGATGGGCTCAGCTTTGGCCAGTGGTGGGTCTGTCATGGAGCCAATTGGAACTGTGTCCGACTTGGGGGCAGCTGCTGGTCTCTACTCACAGAGGCCACCCCTGCTCCCCCTTGTTACCAAAACCTTGCCACGTAAACTCAATACAGATGTGGTCATTGGAGAAACCCATTGAGGAAAAGAGCATCTTGCACTTCTGTTGATGCAGGGTTTACCATTTTAATCACACATATACTCAGAGCTGACTAAACCCATGTGGGTTTTTTTTCTAGTTTTAACAGTGCTTGAACCCCTCCCTCCCCAATAACATGCTCACATGGACCTGCCTAAATCTACATACAAATACTCCTCAAATGAGGCCATGTTTCTCTCTCTCCTAACTCCTTGCAGGGCTTTGCTTGTGAATTCCTGAGTCTGGTGGGTGGATGAGAAGAATACTGATTTGTGTTTAATTTATTTTTAATCAACTGAGGATTAGTTATGCTTACTTGCTATGTTATCTCTCCATGCTTGTAAGGAAAGCAGCTTTTGTCCAGTCTGGGAATTCCTGGTCACTAACACACTGCAGAAG
This sequence comes from Pandion haliaetus, assembly GCA_013401275.1. Taxonomy (NCBI): domain Eukaryota; kingdom Metazoa; phylum Chordata; class Aves; order Accipitriformes; family Pandionidae; genus Pandion; species Pandion haliaetus. Next base: position 9,168 of record VYZV01038696.1, on the reverse strand, counting down.
CGAGGATTTGATTTAGTAGGTAACTTAAATTTAGTTGAAGTTAATATTTTGGCATGGTACTAAGTGTTTCTTGGGGTTTTTGTTGTTTTTTTTTTTTTTTTTCTGTAAAGTACCAGATTTTTGGAAATAATGTGTTTGTAACACTTTCATTCTTTCAGAATGTGGCAGCCTTAGTACAAAGTCCATCTTGAATATTAATTTCCTGCCTACCTAATTCCCCACATTTCAGCTTCATCTGGATGTGACAGTTGCTTCACTTTTGGCTAAAGTTATTGTGCAGTGTTACTGGGGTGTTAAATACCCATTTTTGCCCCAGAGGTGGCTGGGTTTCAATATTAGGATCTCTGTAATAGGATATTTTGTTTCTGAAATATTTTGCTTTAATGGTGCTTATGCACCTAAGTCATTGTGTTAAATAAAAATATAGCAGGCAAGTTGTAATAGAATTAGTTTTGGTGATAAAAAAAGTTATCTGTACTTTGATGGGAGATGAGATCTAGTCCCTTCCCTCTTTAATGTCTGTAAAATGTAAACTACCCTGGCTGGCTAGGGAACTGGTTAACAAGGAAAGATTTACAGTATGCAAGTGCTGATAGAATTATCCACTTGGCTGACCTCTAAGAGTCAGTTTAGTTTCTGTAGGAGTGTCAGCTTTGTCAAAATGTTACATTAGGAATTGATATGTCTTGTTTGAATGAGGGTTAATAAAAAATGAAATGAACTTCCAGTTTTCTGCAGTTTGTTTCAGAAGTTGGATTGTGCCATAGATAGCCTTAAATTCCTATGGGATTTTATAGGGAGAACAGAAAACATCCTTTGCCAGGGACTAGATTCAATATCTCTGCCAGCATCCTAACTTATTTTCAGGTTTTGTGATATCTTCAATATGAAAAAAATGTAGTCAGCACATTGCTATAGTTATCCCAGACAAGCTTACTTTTTAAGAACCAAACAAATGTGCAGTTGGTGTAGTCTGAGCAACATAATTATGTTGCAAATTTATAAGGCAAAAAAATAGATCCTTAAAGAGAAATGCAAATGAAACAATTGAGGTCAGTGACAGCAAAATTAGGACAGGGAGAAAATAGCTCTACTAAATTATAACGTGGATTAAAATAATAAAACCTAAGATCAGTTCCTACCTATTTAAATAAAAAATAGGTGTATGGTGCAAATCTTTGTGATTATATTGGATAGGGTGCTCAGCAAGTTGTTGAAATACTCATTCCCATTGATTGCAAAACCAGCAATGAAAACAAAAGTAATTAAGTAAGGACTCTCCTAATGGTAAGGCTCTAACAATTTTTTTGTTTAATCTGAGACGTATTTCTGCCTCTTCATTGATGGAAGTGATGGAAGAGATATAGAATATTTTGTTAAAGAATTGGAGGCTGAACCTATCAACGTTCTCAAGCATTCTCTCAAACATTGTTTGCAAGTGTTTTAAATTAACTACTTCATGTAATCCTAACCCAAATGTGAAAAATCCAAAGTCCTTTATCCAATATAAATAACAGGGCAGATTCTTCTTTCCCAAAAATGTCTAATGGCTTGACTGTTGTGTACTTTTAAGTCAGGTTTCTTATCATGCTGGTACTTCCTGCACCTTTTATGCAAGGCAGAATCTTTCTGAGGAAAGGGTTTTGAATCGGTGATGCTGTTTTTTTCACAGTTGCTCAGTCATGGATTTTTGAAAGCTTTTTGCAAATGAATGTTTTTCTTGTTTAAACTTTTTGTCCTATTTTTGATCATGCAGCTTTCACTGTTGTCACAGGCTATTATTTATCCACTGTCTTCTGTTAGGAGATATCTCATAGTGAAGCCTTAGAGCTGTCACTGAGCAATACCAGTTCTTGAACTGACCCTTTCAGCTTAATGGGAGATGCACTTTAACTCATTGACTTTCCAAACTTGTCTCAAGTTTCAGACAGCTACAGGATGTCCTTGCATCGCCACATAATTAGGATTCATTTCAAAGAAGTAAAAGTATGTAGGAGTTCCTCTTGCTGACAATTTAAAAATCAGAGTGGTAAATTTTATTCTAGTGAAGTGGTTACAAAACTGGAATAAATTTACAGGGGAAAAAAATCCATTAAATAAAACAGCAGTTTTGCAGAGAATATGCCTGGTATTAAGCTGTTACCTCACATTGTGTTTCTCTGCAGCACCTTTTGGCAATATGTCAGTGCTCTGCCTCTGTGGCTCTGTCTTTCAAAATGTATTCTGCTCTGGTACCCCTCTGTAATTGCACTTGAACGTTATCAGGATGCTTTTGAGCACTAATGAGTCTTCAAAGCAGTATGTAGGGACTTCCACTTCCCTTTTGTTCATGCTAATTAAGTTAGGGAAATTTTGTATTGTGCCCTGATTAATTCTGGGAATTTGTAAGAATACAAATGAAACACTGTTTATCTGGGGCTGAGTTATATTTTGATATGCAAATACACTTTGATATGCTGATTTTCATTACCACTATTACCTTCCTCTTTGGGAAGGCAGTTGAATTATTCCATTCGACTCCTCCCTGCGACTTCTGTTGCTCATGTTTCATAATTGTGTACAAATTCCATGTTGTAGCAGTTATCTGGACAATGTTCCTGTTAGTCTAGCAATATCAGGAATTGTTCTTGTTTTCTATAAATCTATCTATGATGTGTGTTAATAAAACAGATGACCAATGTCGTCCTGGATTCTTCTTAAATGCAGAGTATGGTTACATAACTGAGAAGTTAACTGATTAATTATACTATGTAGTCTTTGCTTATAGTAGTATTACTTCTTGGACACCTTTGAGACTAAGGTAACTACGTTCTGCCATGTGCTAAAATGTTCTGAAACAGTAATGAAGTATTAAATTAACAAAGCAGAAATATGGGGAAGAATTCAGTATGCAAGAATTTTTTTCAAGTTTATAGCTCTGAGGGACATCTCTCCTGGAACAGCAGTGTGTGCTTTGCTGGCTGTCTGGACAGTTATTTTTTATGCAGTTTTCTGCACCTCTGAGGGAGCATGCCCCAAACCATGGCACTAAGTTCAGAGTTGTTATGGGTTTGTGTGGCGTGGTTTTCTTTGGTGGCAGGGGAGGGGGGCTGCAGAGGCGGCCCCTTTAAGAAGCTGATAGAAGGTCCCCAGCTCCAAAATGTCGGACCCGCCTCTGGGAGGGGAGTGACGGTGGCAGCACCTCTGGGAGAACATATTTAAGAAGGGCAGCCAGCAGTGTGGG
>VYZV01038693.1:0-12047 GCA_013401275.1 Pandion haliaetus | reverse complement strand
CTTAAAGGTCTTTTCCAACCTAAATAATTTTTTTGTTCTAAGAGGTGCATTGATCCAGCATTTAATAGTGTCTAGTTCCTTAAAACATCACAAGACAAGCCTCCAATTTCAAAAGTGTAAATCATTTTTCCTCTCTTATGTTTAGTGTTATTGTTTAAGTCTACTTGCCCAAATTAGCCTTCTGGAGAAGGGATTCTTAGTGCTGGCTGCACATACAACCATTGAAATTTAATTGAAAATAAGTGTCCAGTGTTTTCTAATATTCACAATGATATCATAGCCTAATTCCCTTGGCAGAATCAGGATAAAGCTTTGTTTTAACATATATTTAATGGATGACCCCTAGGTTCGAGTCTTTGCAAGCACCTCTTGATGAGAGGCATAAGTTGCTGGAAGCTGCAGTGGATCTCTATGAGTTCTACCATTATCATGACATGGAACTGAACTGGATTAATGAGCGATTGCTTATTGCCCATTCCACCAACTGTGGGAAGTCCTTGGATGTGGCTCAAAGTCTGTTGCAAAAACACAAGGTAACTTGCTTAATCAAGTGTGTTATAGCATATTGACACATTGCATTTCACCTCAGCCTGCAAAACAGCACTTGCACAGTTCTCTTTTACCTTCAGGAAGGCCCTTGCAAGCAAAATGTATTGCTACACTTCCAATGAGTACATTCACTGATTCCATCACTGGCCCAGCTAAAATAGTTCCAGTGGATTGAGACAAGTTAGCAATGTGGTGATGATTTTCAGCGCAAACAAGAAATTCCTATGGGAACTGCAAAATTTGTCATATTTTGTGGTATTATTATTCTAAGAAATTTTGTAGCTCTTCCCATTAAAAGCAGATAAAAAGCTAGTGGACCTCACACTACATAGAAAAAATGAGTTTTTTGCTTTGTGGGTTTATCTGGGTTGAATATTTTGACTGTTTGCTCATCCTATTTTAGTTCTATGCTTACTGCTTCATTATACGTGCAGTCTTGACGTATGTGCATGCTGGATCCTCTAGGAAAGGATAAAACTGCCATTTAATGTTTATTTTATTTCTGTACTGCTTGTAAAACGGTTTGAACAAGCCACAGTCAATATATTTGTAAAGACAAGTTAACACTGATTTCTGGAGAGTTTGACTCTTTGTAGCAGTTCCTCACAGCCAAAGGGGCACCTCAGAGCTGCCCTGCACCACAGGCAACGCTGGATTTTGCAGCACCTGGATTGCAAGTTCCATGAGAAAGGTTGTAAGACCAGTGGGGAGGCTTTATGGAGCAGGAGTCTAATGATTTTCATGGTACTGTTGTCAATGTCTCTCTTTCCATCATCCTCCAGCCCATTCATCTTCTGGAATGTTTTATTTTCCCATCAGCAGCTCAACAATCTTTTCTGAATCCCCCAGCTTTGTGTCTCATCCCTTGGCCTGCTCCATCTCCCAAATTTCCCTGGCTGCTGGGCAGGGGAAGGGGCAGGTGCATGGTAAGGAGAAAGGGTAGGATCGGGCCAGACCACCAGGCCGAGGACTTCAGTGAATAACGCTGAGGGTGTAGGGAAGTTAAGGGATGTCTGCTGCCACCTTACAGACTCTTACCTCCTCCCTCAATGGCAGCACCAAGAGCAGAACATTATGCAAGTGGGGCAGGGACCAGGGGCTGAGGCTGCACCTGTTCTAGAAACAGGCAGTCCTTGTGTCCACTGGCTATACTCTGCCCACCATCACCAGCTGCCAGTTTTGCTTGGGACTAAGAGCACATAGAATTTCTTTGTCCTCGCATACCCTTCCTTTATTCCTATTTTTTCTTTTATCTCATTCCCAGGAACTACAGGCAGAAGTGAATGCCCACAAACAGCAAGTCCAGCGGGTCCTGGATAAAGGAAAGACAATGGTTGTAGGCCAGCACCCATCAGCTCAGAAAATAACTGAGAAATGCCAGGAGCTTGTGACTGCCTGGCAGGGCTTGGAGAAGGCCTGTGAGGAAAGGATGAAGCAGCTGCAGCACTCAGTTGGCTTCCAGGAGGTACAAATTACAGCAAAGTGCTTACACAGTAGCTTCTTCAGACAAACAAGAGGACCAAAGTTTTAAAGTGAATAACAAAACAGCTTAGCTAGGACTGGTATTCACTTCAGTTGCTTGAGGCCAGACTCATGGGAATAGAGGGCTGGGTTGCGTAGCTGAATGCAGCCCCCAGTCTAGACCTGCTGATCTAAAGGTTTGCCTTGGACTCTATACCCATCCCTTATGGTTGTGTGTAGAACACATTTCCCCTAGTAGTAGCTGCTTTCTCAATAGCTTTATACAGCCTCAGGCTTTGACCTAAGTAATGCAATGGATGCTGAACTGGTCCTTCATACTGGAGAATTAGAATAAGGAAATCAGAAATGAAGGGATCTCTTGTGCCATCCAATCTTTAACTGTTTCAGGCAACAAAATGGTACTGAGAAACTGATAACCCTCTTTCACTCTCAGAGTGAGTTAGGACTTTTGACCCCATTATTTTCAACGGGATATGGGACCTTTATGTTTAGCCTGTTAAATATTTGCATGTAATTTTTTTTTAATCTCTGTCCTGGTTTCAGCTGGGATAGAGTTAATTGTCTTTCTAGTAACTGGTGTAGTGATATGTTTTTGAGTTCTCTTTATGAGAAGAATGTTGATAACACACTGATATTTTCAGTTGTTGCTAAGTAATGTTCAGTCTAAAGTCAAGGATTTTTTAGCTTCTGATGCCCAGCCAGCAAGAGGCTGGAGGGGCACAAGAAGTTGGGAGGGGACACAGTCAGGGCAGCTGACCCAAAGTGGCCAACGAGGTATTCCATACCATGTGACACCATGTCTAGTATATAAACTGGGGGGAGCGGGAGCAGGGGGGAGAATCGCTGCTTGGGGACTAACTGGGCATTGATCGGTGGGTGGTGAGCAATTGCATTGTGCATCACTTGTATATTCTAATCCTTTTATTATTACTATTGTCATTTCATTAGTATTATCATTATTAGTTTCTTCTTTTCTGTTCTATGAAACTGTTCTTATCTCAACCCATTATTTTTACTTCTTTTCCCGTTTTTCTCCCCCATCCCACTGAGGGGGGGGGGGAGTGGGTGAGCGGCTGCGTGGTGCTTAGTTGCTGACTGGGGTTAAACCACGACAATCTCAATAATCCAAATTTTCTGTCATCAGTGGGTCATGTAGGAGTGCAGTTATTCAGATAACACATGCAGCTTTGTAGACATAAACAGCATTTGCACAGAGTTCACGGGCCCACCTAAAGTATGTTCCCTGCGGAATTTGATCATCTGGCTCTCATTTCCTCCATCTATAAAAACAGCTGTCCATACTGTAGGCTTTATGAAGCCTGATTCTTATAGGTGATTTGAACTTCTCAGGAAGGGGAAGGAGAAATACCACACTGATATTATACAGTTAGCCTCTACCCTGAGTGAATAAGGTAAAGGAAGAGTCAAGTAAGGATAGTGATGTGAAGAAAGAAAAGTGAGACAACATGAAATTTACTGCCAGAGCTCTGAAGCCTGGAGAATACCTTAGTTATCCTGCACTGAAGTGTTCCATCTGTGGCCTCCTCCATCTTTGTATGATTTGACAGAACAGTGTGGAATAGTAGTTCTTGGGATTAAATATTCTTTATTTGTTATTTATTAAAACACCACAGTACATCTTACAGTGAACCCCCCATTTAGAATTTATTAGGTCAAAAAAACAACATGAGTATTTTGAAAGTTGAGGTAGAACCTAATTTGCTTTCCCTTTAACTGATAGTTTTTAATGAATACTTCAGACCTGGAGGCTTGGATAGCAGAAAAACATCCACTTGTGACAAGCAAGGACTACGGTAAGGATGAAGATGGAACACTGAAACTCCTCAAGAAACATAAGGTATTTCTCTGTTTAAATTCTGTATGCTGGCCTGATCTTCTGGTCTGTCTGCAGTTGTAAAATTTTCTATCTCATTGGTACTTAAGTGTCTAAGAGGTTTCATATTGATGTATGTCTACATGTGAATGGACTGATAGAAGAGATCAATGCAGCTTACTAACATGGTTGGAAAAAATGTAGTTTGAGGAAAAAGGAGAATGGTGAATATTCTCATCTTCTTTTTCTGAGGCCAAAACTGACTATGATCTGATATCTGCTTTTCAGGCTCAAGAGATGCATGCAGAAGCCTTATTTTATTTCCTAAAATCAAAAATACAGATAGAGTATTATTCCAGGAATACTTTTCTCTGTCTAATAATGCACCAGGAATTTCTAATCTTTATTCACCTAATTTGTTTGAATTTATGTACACTTTTTTTCCAAAAAATGTTGCTAGAAAACAATCTAAAATTGATGAAGTCGTGGAAACATCACATGCTTCCAGAAATTTTTCTCCTGTTTTAATTTCTCAATGATTACACCGTAGGCTGGTGCAGAAGTTCAAACAGTGGATATCTTGGACAACTGGCTCTCACTCCTCTCTTTTCTCTGCCAGGCACTGGAGCATGAGATTGCCATTTACCAAAATTTGATGAAAGAACTGAGTGAAAGTGCCCAAACTCTTCCTGTCATGGGCTCCATCCAGTATGTTGAGGTTGATGCACCAAAGGAACAAGTTCATTCCAGACTCCAGGAGTTGCAGGAACTAGCAGCAGCAAGGTATGAACTAGAACTGCCCCTTGGATCCTAGGTTTGATTCAAAGCCTACTGAAGTCAATAAAGGGTATCTCCAGTGCCTGACTGGAATTTAGATCATATCCATTATCTCCTCTTTTTCCAATTCTATGTAGGAAATTGCTTGCTTCTATATTAGAATTCTGTGCACCTATGAGCTTTTCATTATTGCTAAGCAAGAACTCTACATATTATTCATGGAGTTTTACTAAACATTAAGGATTTGAAGCCCCCAAATTTCCTCTTTACCCTTCATCATCCTCCCATAAGTGAACTGAGATACCGGATTCTGACTTGTCTTTGTGGTATTTGGAATCTGCTATCAAAAGGAAAAAAAATGCTTTTAAAAGATTTCCTTAACACTGCTTGAAAATTACTTAATTCATTACATAACAGAAGGGAGAAATTATAGTTACACTTATCTTTATGCCCAGTGGCTGTGCTAGTATAGGAAGGGTTTTATTCTTGAATGAGTGATTTACTTCTCATTTCACTTCCTTTCTGTTATTGTTACAGTAACAACAGGACAGCTTGCTTGTACACAGAGTTTTTAAAAACTTCTGGTTTGTTGTCAGGAAGGGACAAATGTCTGAACAGTTTAGGTTTTTCCTCCACAAAAACTTCACTCAGAAAAGGAATGGGACTCTGCAAACAGAAGAACAAATAAATGAGTCTGAATACTAGAATAAGTAAGCCTAGAGGAAATGCTGATATTTTACCTTTTGGTTTTATTATTGTTTACAATTACAAGAGTAAAAGCATCAATAGAAAATCCTGTGAATGAAAAGTTCAGGAAAAGAAATAGTCAATCTAGAATTATCAAAACATTTGTGTGTGTTGAACACAGAAATGTTTTGTGTTCATTCATGCTTAATGTTAACCTGGATGTCATAGTGCCTTATTGGTGCTCTGGTTTGTACCTCTGATCTGCATTCTCCTTGGTGGTCTGGGCTCTCTCAGCAGGCTACATCTCTTGTGATGAGCATTTGTGATTAAACAGGGAAGCCAGGTTCATCTTTCCTGAAATATTTGTGCAATGGCCAGGCAGTATTAGCAGATGGAAACTTGATACTTTGTTTACTGTGGAAGGCTTGTAACGTGTCAGGCTGTATTATAAAATACTCTAGACAATCAGAAATATGCAGCAGGTTGCAGCAATTTTGCTTAACAGGCAATATGGGCAGAATTGCATAAAATGGCTTTCATAGCATTTGCCTTCCTGATGCACTATCCTCAGTTAGAAAGATTGCCTTTTCATTTTCGTAAGTACTACAATTATCTTTAGAAAGACAGATCAGGACAGATCAGGAAAAAAAGTGAAGGATATTCTCATGGGAATAATAAAAAAAAAAAACCCCAAACCGTGAAAAAAACAAACCAGGGAGAGAGCTCAGCTAGGCACAGTACTTTTCTGGGAAACTCAGCCAATGAGTCTGACCTGGCTGACAGCTGCCATCCTACAAACATAATTTCCAATCTTGAGAAATAAAGTCAGTTCTTTCATTAAAGAGAATGAGTCTTGATGGTGAGAGGTTTGGGGGATTAATAGGAAGAAAGTTACTGATTGCCCTCTTCTTTTATTCCCTTTGTCTAATTGTATTGTCTTGTCTCCTTCCCCCAACAGAGGGAAGAAGCTGGATGAGACTCTTGTCTTGCATGAGTTTCTACGAGAATATGAAGATCTGCAAGACTGGATCACTCAGCAGAAACAAACAGCCAGCTCTGAAGACTATGGAAATGATTATGAACATATCTTGGTGAGGTTTTTGAGTAACAGATCAACAACACTGTATGTAGTGAGACTGTAAACAGATTCTAAGGCTGAGAGTAAGACACAAGTATAAATAACTGGTAGACGGGAAGAGAAAAGGGTGAAGATTGGGTGGGAAGGACTGACTTACTGTGACAGGCAGGCAGCACTGCCATGGGGGCTGAGCTGCATGAAACAACTGCATGCCAGAATGTCTACACGTTCAGAGATCAACTCCTTTCTATTTTTAATAACCAAATACTTCAGTGTGGTATCCATTAAGGATTTTTTTCATCACAAATGCTGGTGTACAGATATCTACTGCTATACCTCTTCATGTGGCAGAGAAGCTAATCTAATGTCAGCCTGTTTGAAATCAATAGCCATTCAGAATCCTAATTTTTATAATTTATTTCAAACTATCTTGTGTCCTAAATCTTAAAATCAGACTACATTATCCAGTTGTAGTACTGAATACAAATTTGCATTCATGAAGTACAAACATATCATTTAATAATTTAAATTCATTGTACATTGAACGTTTGTTTTTATCCCTGGTAAAAATATTTCTGCCTCCCATCTGCACAACAAACCTCATGTTTTGCTAATAGTTTCTAGGCCCTCATAGTCTTTGGAGGTAATATCCAGTCGTTCTCTGCATTTTCTCCATCTCCAAATATGATTAGCTTATTACCTGTCTTTTGGCTGTGCTCTGATAGCTGAGCAGATATGTTTGGGAAAAGAGCACTCAAAATGCCTTTTTGTTATTGTTGTTTTTCTTTCAAAAGCAACTTTGTGCCAAATATGACACGTTCCGACACCAGTTGGAAGCAGCTGGGAAAAGAGTTGTGGCTTGCCAGCAGCTGGCAGACAACTTGCTGAACTGTGGGCATTCTGAGTCCCGGGAAATTCGACAGAAACAGAAAGAGCTAAGGTAGGACACTTGTGTTATCTCTATAATGCTTTGTCCTTTCAATTCACTTCTGAGGAGGAGGAAGTGAGAAGGAATTAGAAAAGGATAAGGCATGCCCTCCCAATTCTCTAATTGCAAAATATGTGATTTGCTCACTGATACAGAGCTGCTGCCATGCCTCATTTAAAAATAGATTACTGTAAGGCAGACATTATCTGCTTGCTGATTTGGCTTCTTGTAAATTGCATCAGAGGTGCTTTACAAGTAAGGGGTGAGTGAATTTCCTTTGCTCTTTGAAACAGGATCACCTAACTGGAAGGCTAGGAGTTTAGCTGCTTCTTTATTGCTTCTGATATTTGAATTTGAATCCCCTGACTGATCTGCAGAACAACATTAAGATGTTCTGAGATTTTTATGTCTGGCATTGGTCCAAACTGGCCCAAAAGAGAAGCATGAAGGAATAGTAGGGTCTGACTCAGTCCTCCAAGTCCTGCATATAAAACCTGAAAAGCATATCGGAGAGGGGCACCCTTATATAGGACCATCTATCTAAGTGCCTGGAGCAGAGAGGAGGACATGGACAAAGTAGGGTAAGACACCTGCTGCCCCTCAGAGAATCACTCCAACAGAATTTAATGGCAGGAATGAAAAACAAAGTAAAAGGAGCTCTTGTTTTCAGTCTTTCTTCAAATTGTTAATCTTCTTTGCTCCTAGTTTAAATGCTTTACATGGTTCTTTTCCCCATCCTCCCTTGTAGGAACTCCTGGGAGGAGCTGTTGGAAATCACCAGATTACGAGGTGAGCGGCTGAGAGATGCCGAGGCGATTCACAAGTGTTACCAAGATCTGACAGATGCTCTAGCCCATATTAAGGTAAGAAATAATGGGAAAGTCTCATACAATATGAACTTCATTTCAGCTTAATTTGTAGAGTATTCTTATGATTCTCAGCATGCTTGCTGCTGACTTAAAAAAAATCTCAGTAAGAAACATGTGTGATTACTCAAAGAGTTCATGGGTAATCCTTAGATGCCTGACTGGTCACCTTATGAGAACCATTAGTGAAAGCAGGTACAGCTAGAGTTGCTGATCTGTGGGAAAAGCTGAGAAGACCAGGGCTTGAACTAAGTTGTCTCACAGCACAATGCATATAGTACTTTTGTTTGCACACATCAGGCCTAAGAAACTGCTTACTGCCTTACTGTGGTGGTTCTTTGTACATCACTGAAGCTTTATGTGCTGAAGAAGGAACTGTCTTGTGAAAAAGGCATTTGTCTGGATTCCAGTGATTGTTAGCCTGGAAGGCTGTCAGGTAATCATGTGACCTCATGTGAAAAGATGGGCCAAAAATCTCTTCCTCTCATTTCAGTGCCCTGTGCTGGCAATAATTTCAAACGTTCCCAGTGTGAAAACTGGGGGGAGAAGTCCCAATGAAAATCTTCAGCCTTCTGTTTTATCTGAGCATCCTGAAGAATTTCACAGAGAAACCACATCCTTGCTGTAATGAGAGGTGTGGTTTCCCTAATGCAGATGTGTACAGGAGGCGGTGATCCAACAGAGCTTCCACTGTATGCAAGGCAGCAGGACTTTGTTAGGTTATGTGTGGTAGATTTTCTACTTGCTTGTGCTGGCAGAGGCTGCCTTATTCAACTATGGTATTCCTGTTTTCTTTCCCTGTTGTCAGGCAACCAGTACACACTTCTTGCATCACATCTTGTTAATAAGCTTCATTATTGAGTGGGACAGCAATTCAGTCATCTTGCCTATCCCTTACTATGTACCCTGGTCAGATGTCTACCAGGGAAAGCCATTTCTTATAGGAACAGCATACTACAAGATCTTGCTTAAGTCACCAACTCCAGTGCCATCATACCATAGACAACTACAACATGCATCTCCTTTACAGCACCTTACCTAGATGTGTTGTTGGTATCCCAAACCAGCCTGTGAATCTGTTACAGAAATGCACTTCTCCAATGGTTAGAAATGTTCTGCTGATTTTCACCTAAATTGGCCTGGAGCAAGTTTCTAATCATTTTAGTCTAGCAACAGTGGTGTCCTCCAGCTGAAATGCCTTTTCTTTTTGCTTGCTGTGTTGCCAGTGCATGTCTGTGTAACAGCTAAATCCCCTCGCAACCTTTGTTGAGCTAAATGAATGTTTGTCTGCTTTTATGTGATGGTCTCTCCGTTTCTCTCATCTTTACAGTAATTTTTCCTGAGCGTGTATAACTAAGTTTTTACCTAAAGGTGGTTCTCATATAGACCACCTGTATCCCAAAGAATGGCCTGAAACTGTTGGTTGTTAATGCTACTTTAACAATTCACTATGTCACTGCAGTAGCTATTAAAGACTGATTCCCAACACAAAGCCTGTAAGACATTTCTCCTGTATTGTCCGATCAAAGAAAGACTTGAAGCTTCATCTCTCACAGTCCAGTTGGATAGCTTAATCACTAAGATACTTAGAAGTGAGTTACTAGGGAAGATGTACTAGGACAGGTTTTTCCAGCTTCCTTTTTACCTGTCCTAGTTGAGTAACCCTGGATGTCCTAACTGTGCAGTATGGGTTGCCCTGCACAAAATGACTAAAGTAGGCTTGTATGTGTCTTGCTTGGAAGTAGAAAGTAGCAAAGCTTTTTCTGATTTCTTCCTTTTAGGAGAAGTCCAAAAGTATTCCAGATGATGTTGCTAAGGACATGAGAGGTGTACAAACGCAGCTCCGGAACCATGTGGCCCTGGAGCATGAGCTGTCTGGGAATGAGCAGCAGGTAATGAAAGTAATTTGTGGTCTTTAATGTGTAGCCAAAATTCAAGTTTCCAAGACAATCATAGTACTAATTTAGTATTATGAACAAAATAATTACAGGCTCTCTGTGAGAGCCTGGAAATCTCTAATCATCTTCCTTAGTCTTCTGCTTTTTTAGTATGTTCAATGTCTGATGGCAGTGATAAAGTAGGTAATTTAAAACCTTGCAAATAAGGGAGATATTATAATAAGCGCTGACTATTGAAGTGATTCACAGGGATATTTTTGATCACTGTTTGAAATGTATGATTATGCCAGGCTTTATAATATGTTTACCGCCTTCTTCAAAGTGTTCCAGGTGATTACAAGGAAAAATCCAGAATCCGTTCTATGTCTAGAGAAACTGAATATTTGTTGAACATAAAATGCAGTGATTGACTATAGAGGATTACAGAAGGAAGGATGGGGTAGCAGTCTGGAATATTCAGCAAGTTTAGAGGGGTAGGAATTGGATGGTGAGAAAGAAGGATAGGGCTCATTGTACAAACTTGTGAAAAGTTTCAGCTCATGAGAACAGCTTCCTTGTATATAGGAGATTTGCTTAGCTTCAACTAGATCAATAAAATTAGTATGAGTTTTCTTGTCATTCTTTTGTTTAGTAAATGTAATGGTATAGTTAACACAGCTTGTGTTATCTTGATATTACTGAAGTAGTTATCCCAGTATTATTTGTCAGTGGCCTCGTGTCTTGGCCTTGTGGCAGGTAACACTAGAATTGATCCCACCAGCTGCCTATTACTTTTAAAGGTAAAAGAGTATGAGATACGCATGAACAGAATGTAGTCACAGTTAATCTATATGGTCACTGAGGAAAACAAGGTATGGTTAGCTATTATTTGCATTACTCATGTAATAAATGGTATAGTAAAAGGAGAAACAAAATCTGCCTACCTGTTTGAAATTTCACTGTTGTGATGAGCCTTACCAAACACTGGATGTCACTGTTATTCCATAGAACTGAAATTAGGGAAGCTTTTGTTTAGCATGAGAAAAGTTAGGTCAGAAAATGTTGCTTGAATTGTAGTTTCATGTACAGTTAACATAGCACTTACCATAACTTTTCTGATATTAGCTGTATCTCTATGACTCTCTCTTTCCTACCCTATTCTTTTGTCCCTGTGTATAGCTGCAGGAGCTGATCCACTCTGCAGATCACGTGCTGGCACATTGCTCAAAGAAGCAGGTGGAAGACCTGAAAGGAAAGCAGCAGGCAATAGTGACCAACTGGAAGGCCCTGAAGTCTAAGGTGGAACTGCGCAAGAAACTTCTGGAACAAGCATATAAGCTTTACCAGTTTCAGGCACATGTAAGCACTTCTGCCTTCTGTCCATTGGTACACAGGGGAAAGGTGCCTTCAGTGTGTTTGAATCATAGGTGTACTTCCAAGCTGCAAAGGCTGATGTAAAAGGCTGCAGGCACTATCTGTGTTACTAATCAAGTATTAAAGTGCTTGTAGCTATTTAGAAGGGTGTTAGAGGATAACAATCTTTTACCTTCTGTAGGAAGGAAAGCTTGTATCCACCTGTGTATGGGATAGATAGTTGTCAGAAAAGGTCATCACTCCTCAGGAGTAGCAGTAGGCTTATCAAAGACTCTGCAATTCCCACTGAGTAAGAATGATAAAAATAGATGTTAGACTCCCATTTATAATGGCTAAAAGTTTGTTGTCTCTCTCCCAGGGCATGCAATAACCCTCAGTTAACTTACTTCATGGAATGTATCAAATACAACTCACTGGTCTTTGCAGTAACCTCTCAAGCTGCTTAAACACAGTGACGTGTGTATATCAGCATAATATCATTAACTGCAATGCACAACAGCTTTGTCTCCAAAGACCTCAGTAGGTCACTGAGCTATGATTTGCCACAGAATACTTTGCGAATGTCAGTGAGGGCACTTGAGCTACACCGCTGCAA
>VYZV01038685.1:1712-20963 GCA_013401275.1 Pandion haliaetus | reverse complement strand
CTAGGTGATAAAATCTAGCTGCCATCAAAGCATCCTGCAGTTACTATATGCACACAAGGGGTAGCTCTTGGCAGTAGCATTAAACTATATTCTCATATTAAGTAGAACTGTACTAAGTTATTTAGCAAAGAGACACAGTCCCTGGTAATATATTAACAGGTATAAATAAACTTAGTCTCCTGTGTTACAAAAAATGTAATTAAGGTGAATTAATAAGCAATGCTTTGTCAGCCAGTCAATATAAACATCTGAACAGTCACAGGAAAAGGAAAAGAGTTGACCTAACACCCAGTTAAAATTTTACATTCTTCTACTATATATATAAAACTGTGTGAAATAAAAGTAAGGATGTATATCCATATATTGAACTGTTAATAATTCTGCTTGGCACTTTGTACTCTAGTTTTGTTTCTGAATCAAGTATATTAAATTAAAGCCCACCTAGCTACTACATATAGAAAGCTACATATATATCTATATATAAATACACACACACATATATATATATAGATAGATATTTCCTTGTTATAAAAGATGAAGAAAAATAAATTAAAAAGCCAACCCCTTCCCTTTCTCCACCACACTGATATGCTCTTTCTATCTTTGCTGTCCTTCAGACTTTAAAGTGCTACACTGAGTTATTGAGAGAATAAAAGTTCAATAACACTTAGTTGGCTTCATGAGGCTCATGTTGGAAAATGTGGCTTCACAGAGAAAAATACTTCCATTTAAATACACAGAGAGCATTGCTGGACGTCTTGAGCAGATCTTCAGAGATGGAGAAGAAAGCAAAAGTGTTGGGTGGTGCCCTACAGAGTCACACGTCTACGACCATCTTTTTGTGGATATCTAAGCCTCCTACAACCTGGGAGAAAAAGAAGCGTTCATAAATAGATGAGAACTGAAAATTAGCAAGATACAAAGAACACACTTTATTCAGAAGATGCATTCAGGTCAATCAGGATTACAGTACTTCCCTGGCCTCTCCAAACTCATTTACATTTCACAGGTACTGTGTGGTATGTGAATGCATTATGAGTTATCCAAGATAATGACATGAGTACAATTTACACACTCAAGGGCCTGAAAAAAACCCAGTGTAAAGTACACCGTTTTGGCTTTCCTTCCCCATCTCATATTCTGACCTTGTATTGTGTTTCAGCATGTTAAATTAAATGCTAACTTTACTTCTAACATACCCTGTAAAACTGTGCATCTTTACAGGAGAAGCAAAGGGCCTTAGGAAAGGCGGCAGAATTTCTGACAAAACTGCATGCACCCAAAAAACAATTGCCAGTGTTCAAAGGTGTACAATTCACACACAGAGAAAGGAAAAGGAAAGGTGCAATGTCAGAGGAACTTTTTATAATGTGGAAACAAAATTCAAAGGCCAAATGCCATGAACGAAAAAGTATTTTTGTAGATAGATGGCACAAAATTCAAAGAAGGTAAAATGCAAGAACAAAAGGATAACAGACTGTAGGAATGAAAGGTATCTTGTCAGGAGGTCAACAAAAATTGAAGAAATTAAGAGTAAGGTAGAGGAAAATCAAACAGCAGTGCAAGGCAGGAAGTCTGGGCAGAAGCCGAGGGACAAAAGAAAAGGGCAACATCGCATTTGATGGACAGCTAGAAGACAACAACCCAGTGCAAGAAATAAACAGATATTTCACTAATCTAGGTGTTTGTAGGCTGCAACTTAGTCTGAGTTCTTTGCAGGTGACCATGTTTTCACATGATGCCATGAAAATAACTAAACTACTTTAAAAAAAAAAACCCCACAGACAATAGAACCTTTTTGCTTTAATAGTTTGGGGGAGGGCAGATTTTTTTTCTTTTCCTTTTTTTAGAACTTGCATTGATCATAAGTATGAACAACTTAGATTTGAACTGAAGTTGTAAATTCAAAAAGTAGGAAACAAAAGCAATGCTTGAGTGCCTGCTGACTCAAACTGTGCTACCCAGGTGCGCATTCATTAATACACCATTTAAAATCAATGTGTAAACGCTCATTATTGTGATTTTCAAATGCTCACATTTCAATGTGTTGGTTTTTTTTTTTTAGAGAGAAAGAATTTAAAAATTGCTGCCAACTAAAACAAATCCATGACATGGGTAAAAAATCAACCATTTCAAGTCTCAAGTGCTACATTCAATCATTCTGCTCAGTAAAACTCAAATGTTTTTAAAATGCACCTTTGAATTGTTTGTCCTTTTTCAAGAGCAGCACTTGAGGGGTTACTCTCCCTCTGACAAATCTCACTATCCTAGCCTTTGTAAAATCCNACTGATGCTTTTTGAAAAGAGAGATCTGCTGTGACGTACTCTGGTTTTACAGCTTTCAGACTGTTTAAAGCATTCCCTGCCCCCCCACCCCAGCAGACTGTACAGGCCTGCCCACCATGGTTCGATTTTTTTTTTTCCACGCAGTGTGTTCCATTAAAAGCAGCTAGAGACATTTAAAACAACTGAAAGTGCCAATTCTTTTTTTAATCAAGTTTAACTGTTGAAAACAAGGAAAACCAGCCTCCTACAACAAGCCAGTCACAACTCATCTTTAAAGCTGCTATCTTCTACCAGCATACAGACTGAAATCCAATATATGTCTTCATGTCAGGCTAGCATTTTCATCTATATACAAAAATAATTAGGACTAGTCTTGTGTTTATTGTGTCATAAAACGACATAGAAATTACTTCATACAAGTCGCTGTGCTCTGAAACACCCTCCTCTTCTGGCACGCTAGATTCAATGGGAAAGTCTGCATCCTGAAGGAACAGACTCATGATTTGGCCATACAGCAGAACACACACTGCTCTACTGTAAGCCACAAGACAATACAATCTATAATAAAGCTGTGTCAAAGGGTGACTGTTTCTAGATCTGAAAAAATACTCTGCTTTTATAACCTTACCCTTTATACTGTTTACCATTTTTCCTCCTTTTTTTAAATTCCAAATTATCAAAGGTTTTTTTAGAGGTTACTTACAGCACAGAATTCTTCAAAGGATATTCTTCCATCACCATCCTTATCTGCATTAATTATGGTTTTATCTACAATTTGCTGTAACTGAGTGTCTTTGAGATTGTTCCCAACCATCATCTTGAGCACCTGGAAGAGCTCTCCATTTGAGATATAACCATCTTTGTCCATATCATAAATGCGAAAAGCAACTGCGGAAGTAAAATATATATATATATATATGTAAAACTTTCAGTAACAAATGTGGTCAGAAAAGAACAATATACATTCATGTGCTTTGCATTAACACTAAGTGACAACAATCCTGCACAAACTGCAAAAAACACTGCATGTTAAGTAAGATTTCTAACAGTCTTTCCATTTCATTTTGAAGAACATGAAACATCAGAAACAATAAAATGAATGGTGCTGCTATAGAATTTAAAAGAAAAAACTAATTTTAGAAATGTCAGTTGAAATTGTTTTAGCACCAGCAGTAAAAGAACTCTGTTTACAAACACCGAACTGGCAAACTTTCACCACCACAAGTAAAGCACCCAGGTAGCAGCTCATTTGCAAGCACAAAAAATTACATCCTTCCAGGGAACTGAAGAACTGAAATCCCACCTGGCTACTTTGCTGCAAACAATTTGGCATTACGACTGAATTTATTTTTAAACATTTCAGTCGTACTTACTGAAAGCTACATCCACGACTGAACCTACCCTTTCCCCACTCCAAAAGCTTGGGTCATGCTGTGTTCCTGAGATGCAGTTCTCAAATGAAAATTTAGTGCTGTTCTACTGTAGCAGCAAAAAATTTATTATTCTTCTTATGCTCCCATAAAGCAAAGCACATTGCTACACAGTTTTGTGAACTAAGCATTCTTAAAAGGTTTTTTTTTTTTAAAAACAGGAAGCAACTAAAGATATTCAGAAGGCAACCTCAAACCTTCCCCACAGAAAAGAATTATGGCAAATTCTTCACAAATGACAACATGTGCAAAAAGCTTACAATGTACCTTCACGATTTCCCACTTTTTCAAAGAATCTGGATTTGCTGATTTCTCAGTGTTAACAAAAGTGTATTTTTGAGGATCAAAAAGTTTTTGTTAAGGAAAATCAAAATACTTACACCTCAATTTCTGTTCCTTGTCTCCTTTGACACTGAACTGGGAGACTCCTTCTATAAATTCTAAAGAGTAAAAGAAAAACATTTACCAAAAAAAGTGTATTTTTTTTAATAAACCAAGGAAATCAACATTCAGAAATTTTTAAAATTGTGAAAAATCCAAATTACCCTAAAAATCGTTAAAATATTGCCTACTTTGTGACACCTAAATGTCCACGTATTTTGATGCTTTAATGTACTTTAGTGGGAAGTACTCCAAATCCAATACTGCTCTCACCAGACTTGTTCACACCAGTATTTAAGTAATTTTGTTGCTAGACTTTCACAAGAATCTGATGCAAAACTCCATCAAGATCTCTACTAAAGCTACTCCAGCAGGGATTCTAATCATACAGCTCCTCTCATGATTGGTTTCTCAAAGCAAGAATTACATTAAAACTGAACACTGCTCTAAAACAAATTTTAATTTTTTTTTTTCTATAAGAAATAGGGTAAAAAGAAAATTTACACTGTTTAACAATGAAGTCATTAATCCCAGGACCAAACTCTTGAGTTGCCAAAAAAAAAAAAAAAAACCAACAACCTGCTGGGAAGTGATCTGTCTGGATGAGATCCTGTAAGTAGACTTCTTAGTTTTGGGTAGTAAAAACGACAACAGTGCAAAACTACAAGCTAAACTATGGTATAGAAAGAATACAGAGGTATATAGCAAGATAGCATTAGGTTGAAAGGCCTACCACAGGTTCAAGTTTTGTGAAGTTAAGTCAACAATGCTTGACTGATAACTTGGATTTTTAAAATTTTTTTTTTTTTAACCACTATGCTTAAAGATTAACCTAAAAAAAAAAAGTTTAGGTCTTTCTACAAAAGAATGCAAGTTTCTTCACACTAGTAATTTTCCTTTCATAGAGTCACAGAATGGTTTGGGTTGGAAGAGACCTTAAAAGATCATCTAGTTCCAAACCCCCTGCCATGGGCAGGGACACCTTCCACTAGACCAGGTTGCTCAAAGCCCCATCCAGCCCCACCTTGAACACTTCCAGGGATGGGGCACCCACAACCTCTCCGGGCAACCTGTTCCAGTGTCTCATAACCCTCACCATAAAAAAATTTCTTCCTTACATCCAATCTAAACCTACTCACTTTCAGTTTAAAACCTTTCCTTTGAGCTTCTCTCAGACAGAAATAGAGAAATTAAATGAATCAAACTTGGCCAGATGACAACAATAGAATTCATTGCCACTTACTGTAGCAGCATTACTTTACTATACAAAATTGATTTTGACAACTTCCTGTTCCAACCCAAGATGAACAGCTCTTAGTAGTTTTACTAATCACAGCTCAATGTCACATCGAATTTCACATCATCTTCCATCACTGCCTATTTTTCACAAGGGAATTTTGAACCGTTACATACAACATTTAGTGCTTTAGATACTAATACCAAGAAAGTCTCAAAAACTCAACATACCAGTTACACTACAGTTCTCCCTATAGAAATTTAAGGGGTATTGTAAAGGTTAGCAGCTTTTGTATGTTAACATTTTATTTAAAATGTTACCCTGTCAATACAAATGAGATTTAATAACTTTCTCCAATTTAAAAAAAAAAAACTTAAGAAAAACAGATTAACCTTTCCTAGTCATGAGCAATAAGAAATATTAAGTATTAGCTCGAACAGAACTTACAGACATTATCGCTTCTAAGGGTCTGAGACTGTTTTAACATAAACTAGTAATGAAGATTTTTAACCTGCTGGCCCTTTTAATCATGAATATTTGAAATAAGTCTAAAATTTAGGAAGAATGTACTAAATCAAAACTTTTGGGTTTTTTTGCTTGAAGTGTCTACCTAAGATCAGAAAAAGAATCCTGTAAAGGAAGTATCAACAGAAAAATTGGAACTACTTTCATAATATAGAAAACTATTTTCAAAATACTCCAAAAGACAGATCTCCTAACATTTGGGCAAGTACAACTTATGCACAAACACACCACTTAACACAATCTACCCCACTTTTTTCAGTCTCTTCAGCCTAAAAATATACTTCGGATAGCACCACAATTGAGAGCCTGAATTAGTATTCTTTAAGAGATACTGAATGAGTACTCCTAAATCGGTAAGAACTGGAAAACTATTACTGAACAATCTGCTCTTTTAAACATTTTTTTCCCTGAGGTGTATTGCCCTAATGCATCTTAGAAACAAGTTTTACTGGTACTCAGTTTCACTAGGAATTAGAACCTTATTTTGATTAAGAAGTTTTCTTCACCCTTCCTTTCTCAGTTGAAGCAAAATCTGAATTCCAAGGCTCCAGGGATGCCAATAAAATGCCACCACCTGTCACCAAGCACTGTATCTTACCTTTGAAGTCCACTTCTCCATTTCCATCTGTGTCAAATATATCTATTACTCGCTGTACTAATGGGTTCTGTTGCAATTCAGGTAAAGACATGAACTCTTCCACACTCAAAGAACCAGAGTTGTCCAAATCAAGCTTCTTAAATCTCTTTCCTAGTCGTTTTATCTCATCAGCATCAACTGAAAGGAAAAAAAAACCCCACACAGCTATTTTCAGAAAGGCTTCAGTAAACGCTTTGCCAGTTAAACACAATGCTCTCTGTTGCTTTCCTACCAGAATTTCTCCTACTTCGTTACAACTATTAAAACAGTCTCATGGAAGATTATAAAGGTAATGTCAAACTTGGAAGACGAACACAAGCCTTTTCACTTCAAATAAACCTTACCTTTTTTCCTCCCTGCACCAGCCATAATACAGTTAGCCTTACAACTCACTGAATACCACATGCTGACACAACATTTTTAAGGATTGAGGATGCTTAGCTAGTTCTTAGTCAGACAGCTCTTACTAATACCAGGTATGAAGAAATAAAAGAAGAAACTGAGTTTTCTTTGAAGGAGCTGGCATTACGTTTATAGTAGACCAACAGAATAAGTTAGAAAGACAATTATGTTAGTAAACATATTAGCAAAACTAGTGCTTCTTAAGCACACCAGAGTATGAGATCTTCTGGGATACATGCCAAGTTAAGCAGGTTAACACAGTCCCACTGTTGACCAGTAATCACTCACCTACCCAAAACATCACCCAGGCAGACCCAAGATTAATTTTTTTTTCCTCCATCTTAAACAGGAAACAGACATACCTGTAGCCATGACCTGCATACATTTGTGGGGGTGTGTGTGTCCCAGAAACTAAAGCAGATTTAGGTTCTGCAGCAGTACAACTTCATCTATCCTCTTCAAATTGAAAGAGAATCTCAATTAAAGCATATGCCTAGTACCCTACTTTACACCTCTGATTTTGCCCAGAATAGACTAATCTGTGAATCCATAAACACCACTTAAAATATCTTGTACTCTGTGACTGCTGAAGAGCTTGAAAAATTTTCCCTGTAACAACCTGAGAATTCCTTATCAGCAGCTTGATTTACATGACCAAAGCTAGTTCACAAATTGCTCACCATGTTTGGGTATGAAGGAGGAACTGAAGTTCTCAGGAAGTCCTAGAAAGTGGCCAGCATACAGCAAACGTATCTTACAGAACCTGACGCTTTCAAACTCTCCATACCAACTTATTTCCTAATATGAACAGCCTCCTCAACATTTCTTAGCTCCATTTAGAGCATTTGCTCCAACAGTAAAATAAATTGTTTCTTAACTTCTACAAGGCACACACATACCACCTGATCCTCTTTACATTACATTAATACCTTCTTAGGCTTTTGTAAAAGTGCAGCATAAAAACAAACAGCACTTAGTCTTTCCAATACTCAAGGTCAGCCAACATGCACAGCTTTAGGTTTGGAAATTGTAGCCAATTCAGAGACCTGATCCTCTACCAAAGCAGTAACAAACTTCCACTTAAAATTTCTTGATATCCTTGTCTAAAAACCAACCAGACACAAGTCCAGGGATACACAGAACTGCAGTATTTCAGAACAAAGGAGAGAGCACGCCCTAAGTCCGGAAGCACAAGACGATTTTCTGTCAAGACTTACTTTGCCTGAATAGTAAATTCTGACATTCTGCAGTTAGTCAGTCCTGGTAACTGCTTGCAACTACAAAAGCAGAGGGCAAAAAAGGGTCGATATGCCCAGAACAATCTTTCCTTTGCTGTGCCAGCAAGTGACAGATCTGATTCTGCCTCTAGGGCTATAAAAATAAGGCTAAACAACATTTCCAGAGGCTTAAAATAGTTTCCTCAGTTTCCAGCATGCAATTTGGCATTTCAATTAATAAGGCTCTCAACTGCAATAAAGCCACATTCCTTTTTCCACCAGCTTACGTGGAAGCCTAGAACATGATTGAATCACAGAATCATTTAGGTTGGAAAAGACCTTTAAGATCATCGGGCCCAACTGTCAACCATGCCCATTAAACCATGTCCTGAAGTGCCCTGTCTAGGTGCTTTTTGAGTACCTCCAGGGATGGTGACACCACCACTTCCCTGGGCAGCCTGTTCCAATGCCTGACAACCCTTTCGGGAAAGAAATTTTTCCCAATATCCAATCTAAACCTCCCCTGGTGCAACTTGAGGCCATTTCCTCTCATGCTGTCACTAATTACTTGATAGAAGAGACCAGCACCCACCTCACTACAACCTCCTCTCAGGTAGCTGTAGAGAGCGGTAAGGTCTCCCCTCAGTCTCCTTTTCTCCAGGCTAAACAACCCCCTTTCCCTCAGCCGCTCCTCATAAGACTTGTGCTCCAGGCCCCTCACCAGCTTCGTTGCCCTTCTCTGGACACGCTCCAGCGCCTCAATGTCTTTCCTGTAGTGAGGGGCCCAAAACTGAACACAGTACTCAAGGTGCAGTCTCACCAGTGCTGAGTACAGCGGGACAAGGTGTGCCCTTAGCACAACATCACAACGCAGCATCAAAAACACATTACTATCGACATAGCTACACAGAAAGCCCTCTGGATCACGCAAAAGGAGCCGTATCACCATATGATAAGCTGTATGTCAAATGTAATCATGAGACTAAAAGAAAACAGTATTAAAAGAGAATGGCAAAGCAGAGCTCTACTGGCAATTAGCCCCAATAGTTGCTTATGAGTTCCACCAGCACAAAATGTTTCTTCTCACCAGTACACTGAAGGTATTTGTCAACTCCTGCTTCTGTCCACCAAAACTCCTTGTTTCCCATTTTCTTTAAAATCTTAAAACCGTAAATGGATTCAGTCAGTCTTTGAAACTGTAGGCACTATCTACCCTCACTCCCTGCCCTGCCGTCAGAAAGTTACCGGACCCACTACAGTTTAATGCAAAGCCAGCACCTTGGCAAGTTGTTAATATGGGAACCTCATTTTTACTGCAAGCTTACTCCAGACTTGCAACTCGCGTAAGAGGTAATATCCTAAAAAATATCCTTACAGCATAAGCATCTGAAAATGCATAAAAACATTAAGCATGGCTTGTCACACTACACATGTAAACACATTTCCCAATGTAAAATGAATGTATGAATAGACATAATTTATACCTATACTGCAATAATGTATATAAGGACTTGTCTGGCCATGGACATCAGTGTTTCTCCACTTTTATTAGTTGTGTTTAAAATGATGTCGCGGTCCAACCATAACTCTCCTACTTCCTTACCTGGACTCAGAAATTGCAACACCTTTCAAGCAACTAGCCATTATTTTAAGACAGATCCCTCACAAATGATCTACTTTCGAAATCAGAAGTTTGCGATTGTATCTAGAATTCATGCTGGAAAACCCTTAAGTAAGTTCTGTGAGGGTTACTACAGAACCATTTCCTACTGGAAAAAACAAGAACAATAAAAGGTACATGCATTATTTATTTCTTTAAAAACAGAATAACTTGACTTTAGAACAACTAAGCAAATTGGAAGTATTATCTATAGTGTATATAATGCACCTTCGTCCTCTTGCCAGATCACTGAAATCTCACTTCCAATATTAATAGAAAAGACTAGCACTAAAATTGAAATATTAAAGCCGCCTAAGCAACCTGAATAGTTCTGTAATTTCACAAAATCACAATGGAGAAAAATGAAAGAAGCATTAACATAGCTGGATCTCTTTTCCCTTGCCACACAAACTAATGAGTTAGTTAATTGCAAGTTCTGAAACATTTCTAACTTACACTTCAGAAAACCTTAAGTATCAGAACACAGTAATGAAATTTTTCACCTATCAGGATGTAAACAAATAGATGCCTGAGACAGGACTGAAGATCAGCAGTCATTAGATAGCATAATTTTCTCGGAACCCCGAAGTAGCATTAAACAAAGACTAATTTCATGACTCCAGTCCATTTCCTGGTTTGGGAGCTACAGTCCACAGTATTTTTTCTCACAAGTATATAAGCAAAGACTGGAAGTGAGACCTAGAGTTCTGTCAATGGTCTACTTTGAAGTAGAGCTAATTACCATGTATACAAGTCAGCTTTAAATTATTATAGCTGGCACAAAAGACTCAGAGGACCAACTCTGACACCACACTGCTCTGCTCTAGTAGAGAGAGAAGATCTTCCACACAAGATGTGCTAAGAAAGCAAAATTCTGCTAGAAAGGTATTTTATCTCAAGCTAATCTATCTTTTAGGAGGACCTACCAATATGAATTAAAAAAGAACATTTTATTGGGACGTTCAGAAACTGATCCACCACACACAATGTTAACAAGTGATGCTACACTGAAAATACATGCTCTGCCATCACCTGCTGGGCCTAAGACCCACTGTTCAGTTAACCAGCCTTGCATCTGCAATAGCCAGGTACTTAAACTTACAAACCAGCAATGCTTACGAGAAGATAAAGCACCAATTTCTTTTTTTCTTTTGAAGGTAGTAGTCAATGAGGTCAGGATTACAGATGATAAAAGACAAGAATTGGATGATGGGTAGGGGAAGAGGTTAGAGAGGCACATAAGAATATTTCTCAAGAATTTTTTTTGTGCTTTGCTGAACTATAGCAAAGCAACAGCTGCCTAAATTATGAAATTGAACAGTCTTTATACATAGAAAGTGTTAATTACTTTCTCCACATATACACACATCCAATTTCATAGCTCATACAATCAATTCCAGTTTAACTGCAATACACAGTCCAGGTACAAGTTTAGCACCAGTTTCTACTAGAAATGGGATTACAAATTTCTCATTCCAAACCTTGAAACATTCAAAGGGACTGCCAGCAATAGAGATCTGAGAGAGGTTCTACTCTGGGGGGGGGGACCCAAGTCAAAGAAAAGTACTGAAGAAATTAGTATCTCTGCCAAAGGCTGAACAAGTATCAATCTCATCCAACATTTTGTTTCTGGCAATGGACACACCATGGATGAGAGTACTTAGGAAGAAAAAATAATGAAAAACTGACTATATGATAATTTCGTATCAGAACAATTTCATTATTTTTTCCTTAAATACATTGCAAGCACCTCACCTACCTTTAAAATCCTTTCCACAAGTTAAAATTTAAAAAGCTGATACACTTTTAAAAAATTACTATTTCAGTAACATCTTTGTCTTCATAAAATAGCTTCAAAAATAAGAATATAAAATAAGGGATTAATGCATTATAGTGTAAGCCTTAAATTTGCATAGTTTTTTGCTATTCTTTCTTCCTTCAATTCAGTCATAATTTCTGCTGACTCCCTCTGCCTGGGCTAAACTTACCTAAAAAGCACAGGTTTTCTGGGTTTTGGGGTTTGTTTGTTGGATTTTTTAAATAAAAACAGCATACATTTATGTATAACAGCAGATTTCAACAGTATTCATTTTTTGTTCAGATTTCCTCCCCAAATGCATAGACAACAGTCCTCACCTATGATGGATGTGCCCCTTTTCACAAGACTGCTTTTTCCTCAGTATTTAGCAACAGACTTTCTTAAAATTTCACACAGCTGTCACTGAAGAAGAGTACTGAATTAAATTTTCAGAGCCTGAACAAAATACTTCTTCTCTGAGGGCTCCTTACAGACAACCTAGTGTCCCCCCCCAAATATCCTCAAGCTATACTGGGAATGCAAGACACAAGATAGTCTGGATACAGTGAAGGTTTCCGAGCTGGAAGGACTGACGGTGGCAGTAGCAGACAGAATTTTACAAGACAAACTCAGGAAACCAGGATAGAGATGAAAACACTAGGAAATCCAAGGAGGTCCAAGTCCACAACGGTGTAAACAGGGTGATAACATCACTGAGCAAAACAAGAAGGATCAAGCTTTGTTTACATCCTTTGAGGCAGAGTTTGCCTGTGACTCATCACAGCGGTCTGAGCTTCCTTGAGCTCTGGCCGCAGCAAGCGTGCCTTTAACCTCAAACTCAAGTTAGCCTTTTTTGCGCTTTACTCACCAGCTGACATGAGGCTCTAGCTTCCTATGCTTTTCAGCAGAATCAGAAAGTATCCCATCAGCTTGGCACTGATGCCTGAGCTTACAAACATACTGACTAGAAATAATACCTGTTAAATGTTTTTCTTTAAAAGGCTTTGCTGGTAGCCCGGTAGAAACATCAAATTGTTCACCGTTTTAGTTATTGAGTAATTTATGTATTATTTACATTTATTTCATAATTAATTTTGAATTTCATTCACCTTGTAACTAACATAACAAGGTGGCATTTTTTAAGCAATGCCAGTATTAAGGATTTTTTGTTAAAGCACTATCAGCATTTTCCAAAGGTACCTCTTCCATCCAAGTATTAAAATTCTAGAGCCAACAATACCTGTGTCATATCTCGAATTCATTTGCATACATCTAAAAATATGATGAACCAGGTTAAAATGCAAGAACTCCACACATCCAAGAAACCACATGCAAATGCTCTGTGAAACTGCCATTTTAGTACAGTAGCTTTATCTGTCAATTGGACACTAGTATGTTGATACATATTACTAAATACCACACTCCTTTCCCCCAACACAATAACAGAGGATGATCCACAAGTTGTTTTAAAACAATTGTCTGTTTCAAGTGGTTACTCACATAACTCACGCTCAGACAGTATTGTAAAAAGCATTCAAGTGGCCATGCAAAAAGCTTTATTAAAAGCCATTTCTGGAGTGCAATGTGCTCTACATTGAAAAAAGTAATTTCAGAAAATTTGTTCTAATGATACTTTTTGTACTCAAAGTAAAGGTGCATGGCTAGTTTGCTATTAATGACAGTCCCAAGTAAAGAGTGCCTTAAAAATACAGATCTCAAATCCACTACATTCGGTGATAGTTTAAGAGGACAATTGCTTATGTATTCACAAGCACTGTACATCCATTGATGCAGAGTAGACAATTGCACAGGCATTTGTAAAGTGTACTAACGTTAGAAAAGCTGTACTTGTCTCAGCAAAGAGGTGCCGGGCACTTCTGAAATCTAAGTGTTTAAACCTTTATTTAAAAGGTTGGCTTTTCAGATACTCTTAAAATACTGGCTCAAAGTTATAACTAACAAAAACCAGACCAGAGCGTGGTCACGGAGAGCCTAGTTCCCACATATTTTTCTAGTATGAGATAATTATAAACAAGAATATTGCTAAGGTATTAGGAAAAAAAAAATTTTTGTAAATAAAACATGTTCTGAAATTTATTTTAAATGTTTCCAGGTTAAAAAAAAAATTTTTGCCCTGTAAGAATGGATTGCAGAGACCTCAAAATAAGACAGATCTTCAGCAAAAGCTCTCACCTCTATCTACAGTCTTGTCTGATTCACAAATATAGTGTTTCAGAGTAGCAACCAAGACACCCATTTCAGTCTTGGAGATCTGATTTCAAAAAGATGTCGCCCTTGAGAACACACTCGACCACTTGTCTTGTATATGCTTACACACAGCTGGCCTAATCCTTTTCATGACTTCAGATACGTCAATTGCAATTTCCTAAGTTAAAAAAGAAACACTAGTCTCCTTACCTCAAAAATGAAACATATTATAAAATAGTTTATACTACAAAATACCGTGACAAACTACTATAAAATACTGTTTACTATACTATAAAATAGTTTTCTTCACAGCTTTTTGCTATGATAGAACTTTCTTATGGACAATTTGACATAGCTTGGCTGACATCAAATTTTCATCATGTAAAACAGCACTAGATTTTCAGTAATTTCTCAGACACAGCACAGCTGAAAAACAAAACCATACTGTTTTAAGGAATACAACAATACTAATTCACTCATGAAATGAACTAATGTTCTAATATGAAGGGTAAAAAGAATATTCTTGACTATTTAACAGTGTGCATCCTCTGCATAGCATCCTGAATTTGCTTCCTGTAACTGCCAACTTTGAAACAAAATTATTCTTATAGAAACCAGACATCAAAATAGTGACTGCAGTGCCAGGCAGAGGTTACAACCCAATGCCACCGTGTAGGCAGCATAAATACATTATTGCTAACTGACAGTCTCCCAAAAGTCTAACCATTCAAAATCCTTATCAAATAATCTTCAAAAACAGTCTGGTCTTGCCTTGAAAAGTTTTTGTCCCATCAGTGACAACAACTTGGAAGCAGCATGAATGTTTAACATTTGAAGAACAAGGTGAATACCTACTTTAGTGGACTTATTCACAGACATGCTACTGTACATATCTGTGCCAGCCCCCAAAACCCTGCTCCTTCAGGATATTTAGGCAGCAGAATCTTTAAGCACAGTACAATCATTGCAGTGATTAGGCATAATCAAGCAAAGGGAAGCCAGTAACAACTACATCTCCCCTAGTGCATGCAGTTATGTTGCCCTGAGAAGCAGCTGACTCTCTCTACTGTGTGACAGGCCATCAAAGCAGAAAAAGCTTTAATAATGCAAAACCTCAGATTTATATGACAATATCCTCAACGTACAGTTTAACCACAGAATATAATGCAGAAATTTCTCTTTCTCTGCAATAAAAAGGGGCAAACAAACTCAGTAATAAACCTTCAGGTCGGTATTTGCTACCAATGAATATAGCTTGTCCTACAATCAAAAGTTAAGGATGGCAACACATTGCTTACAACTCTGGCAGACATATCTAGTTAAAAAAATTTTCAGAAGCCAGTTTGTCCGTAAGGAAAAACTGACCAATGGACCAGTAACCTAAGATTGAGATACATGATTCAGGAAAAGACTACTGAAGTCCTCATCAAATACGAAACTTTCATCCACATATCCATATTTAACAAAATGTACACTAAGAACACAACACAGCAATGCAGTGCAGTGGATAAGATTCTCAAGTGTCTACAAACTGATGACTCTGAATTATAATTCATGTGGACATGTGTATTAGGCATAGAGGAATTGCAAATTACTAGCTGAAGCCTCATTTCTCTGAAAAACATATTTAGAGAAAGATTGCCCCATGATTATTTATTTTATATTACTCTCTGACTTATGAGAGCTGGAGTTCAGTTATGACTAGCATTGTGATAGCAATCTAGAATACAGTTCCTATCTTGAAGATTTTATTATCCTGTTTAAAAACAAGATCTGATTCACTGAAGATGAAGAATTTTATCAAGCAGTCCATACATACATACACAGGTCTACACATGATTTAGTGCTGAAGAAAAAAACTTAAGGAAAAAAGCAGTTAAATAAGTATGCTTAGCATAACACCACAGGCACATTTCACAAGACAACCTTTTCTTTGGCCAGCTTTAGGCAAGAAATACTTTGTTATTTTTACAGGGTAGACTAACCCCATGAGACAGAGCAATGAGTTTTATGCTCATATGGCCAAAAACGAGTAACAATGTCATGGTTTAACCCCAGCACCACACAGCTGCTTGCTCACTCCCCCCGTGGTGGGATGGGGAGAGAATCAGAAGGGTAAAAGTGGAAAAAACTCATGGGCTGAGATAAACACAGTTTAATAGGTAAAGCAAAAACCCCGTGTGCAAGCAAAGCAATACAAGGAATTCATTCACCACTTCCCATCAGCAGGCAAGTGTTCAGCCATCTCCAGGAAAGCAGGGCTCCATCACATATAACAATTACTTGGGCAGACAAACACTTAACTCTGAATGTCCCTCCCCTTCCTCCTTCTTCCCCCAGGTTCATATTGCTGAGCATACGGTCTGGAATATCCCTTTGGTCAGTTGGGGTTAGCTGTCCCAGCTGTGTCCCCCAGCCTCCTCACTGGTGGGGTGTGATGAGAAGCAGAAAAGGCCTTGGCTCTGTGTAAGCACTGCTCAGCAACAACAAAACCATCCCTGAATTATCGACACTCTTTCCAGCACAAATCCAAAACACAGCCCCATACCAGGTCCTATGAAGAAAATTAACTCCATCCCAGCCAAAACCAGTGCAAACACCAAGTGGCTTCTCACCTAAATATCTGGGTGCAAGCGTACACACACACACACAGACAAAAAAAAAAAAAAAAAAAAAGGAAGCTCTTTTAGCCTCAACCTCTCTTTCCTCTGAGGGTACAAAGACAGGTTAGGCAATATACTTCACTCCTAACATAGCACATACTGCATGCACCACAAGCTGTTCCACATCTGAGGAACTGGCACTGGGACTGATGGAAAAGCCCCACCAGTTGAACTACCAGTTATAATGCTTCACTGTACAGACATTGAAACTATCAGAAGATTGTTTCATATTCTGATGGAAAAATAAAAAAAATCTTTACAAGTTTTTTTTTTAAAAGATAGACTGGGGTTTTTTTTATTTTACAATCTAACAGCAAAAGCCGTATTATTTCCAAAGGTAATTGTTCACCTTTCAATTTTACTCCTCTAGTTAGTATATAAACTGCGTAACTTTTCAAGCAGTAAATTCATACATGAAAGCTGTACACGCGGATCTCCAAATAAGATTAACCTCTCTAACAATATAATGTAGCAATTAAAAAACTTACAGTGCGAGCACATTTCCAAAGGGTAGCTTGCCTCATTTCCCTGAAACACAAAAAAAGAACAATGCTGCAATTATTCCCAAGTTAGCTGAGAGGAACTATTTTCAGCTTCAGCACTGTAAAGATCTTGGGCAACTCACATTGCATGGTTATTTAAATATATATGTATATATTTTAAACCAAACAGCTATGGACAGTGTTATATTTGGATAAGTCTATGTTACCAAAACATAAAAATATAAAACCATTGAGAGGTCTCCTCTGATAAGAATTCCCATGAAAATATCAGCAGTCCGCACGATGACAGCAAGAACTTCAATCCCATATTCTGAACTTGAAAAACCAAACTCGCTACTTATATATTGTGCAAATACTACTTTTCAAGTTAAAATATTTTATTTCAAAACTTCACATAATCTTCTTTACCATTTCATTTTATACACAGAAACAGACATGTCCTTATGAATTACCATGACAAACCTTACTCTGTTAGCATAAGAAAATCATAGCATATTTTCTCCCCTGAACCACCTGCCCACTCCCCACAAAAAGGATTCACACAGGAAGAATGATGCAAAAAAAGTGGTTTACATGACCAGAAATTCAGATGTAAGTTTTACATTTAAATATTTTTGTAAAGTACTATGTTAATATGTTTGTTTTGTAGTTTATGGAAAGTTAAAATAAGATTTTAAATCCTTGCTGCACTACACCACAGTCATAGCAAGAAAAATGAAAACTTCGAAGGTGCAGTCACTTTGAATTTGCACATACTTAGATCTGCAACTACTGCAACATGAACGCCAAAAGACACTAACATTAAAAGTAGGTATTTTTTCCCAAATGCCTCACTTTGAGCCAGAGAAGATCACAATACACACAAGCTTAATAGTTTTTCAGAATCAGTCAGCAAAGGAGTGACCAGAAAACTGAAGAGATTCGTCACCAAACATCCTCCAAAAATTATTTTTTAAGGGAGTCTTTTATACAAGAAAACAAAACATATTTAAGATGAGTCTAAGACACATTATATTCAGCAGTGATTTTCTTATGGTGTCAAGCATAAGGGATTCCATAGCTGAGCACTTGCTCAGAAAGACTCCTCAAAATTATACCAAATTGAACAAATACAGAGATTACTTGACAGAAGGAAAAAAAAAAAAACTACATTTAGCCTGGAAGCATGCAACTGCATTTCCTAATAAGGACAGAAAGGGGCAGAACAAGTATCTCATGAATCTAAACATGTCTGAGAAGAGATTTGTTGTTGGGGAGGAGGGTGGTTTGCTTTCTTTTTTTTACCTCCAGAACACATTCATTTTGCTTATCTCCCACAATCCACAAGCTCTCTTGCTTCTTTAAAGAAGTAAATACATTTGCTTTATAGGTAGAGCAGAAAAAGATACAGACTTNAGGTCCCTAAAACCTCAAACAGCATGACTGAGATACTCTACAAGAGAAACTTCTTCCACTGTGGCAGAGAAACCAGGAGAATGGTCCCACATGGAAAATCTTGGACGAAACCCAACAATGAAGACCCAAACAGATAGTAAAAGCCTAGTGTACGTATATGAATATTAAAGGGTAGGGGATTTAAAATGGGGAAAAGCAGAATTTTGAAACAAGAAACAGGAACCAGGGGATCCAGCTAGGCTGCTCAAGACACGAGGTCATGAAGAGGCAAGAAAAACACCAGACTGGAAGGCTGCAAATTAAAGGAGAAAGTTGAATTAAAACCAGTGCACTTACACACATGCACAGACAAATATACAATCATAACTACATTAAACAACTGTTCTAGGCACTTACATCCTTGTTCAGGTGCTGGGACAAAGTTAATTTCTAGTATAGCTACTGAAATCAGTCTGCCTAAAGAAGCATAAAACCCTTCTGAAAATCAAACAGGAAAAATTAAAAATGGGAATAACTTTTTTCAGTCCATGAACTAAATGTAATACTTGTAAGGAGTCTTACTATGCATCTAGATGCACACACTAAGCCATAACGAAGTTATCTAGATGAGTAGCCTAAAAAAAATATTTGGAGCAGAGGAAAAAAGTGAATAAACTTCAGCTTAGTTTCTCTGTGAAACAGTTACTGCTAAAAAGAAGTGTTAAGAATACTTACCTATCCAGGACTGGAAAACTTGGATATCTACAAAAAATTAGAAAACTCTAGTAAGTGACCATGTAAAAATTACATGATTATTCAGTATTTGCTACATAGTATTTAAATAAGGTATTTTAAAAATTAGTTACCTGCTATTGATATGCTGAGTGTTCATCTTCACAGAGGAATCCAAAAGTCTACGAAGTTTTTTAA
>VYZV01038669.1:24715-40446 GCA_013401275.1 Pandion haliaetus | reverse complement strand
TCCCACCAAAAGAAGCATCAGAAAACAATCACATAAACTATCTTGGAATCCCCAAACGAGATCTAGATATACTTGCTCTTTGAGTGTCCCCATAGATATATTTGGATAATGTAGAACAATGTTCCCGTGCCCAGCTTGAAATGGTATGTACTAGTTTATGTTTTCCTGTGTATTCTTTAACATTCAGATTTTAGACTGAGAACTATTCTTTGAAGTGTCAAAAAAAGATAAAACCACCAAGCATTAACATTGTAATAATACAATTTCATTTAAGTTTTCTTGTGTCGGTGAGAGTGGATATATACAGACTAGCAAGCCACTGGCACAGCTGCATATATATTTCTTTTCAGAATACACTGTATTTTTCATCTGCACTATAAAATGGAAAAAGGATTCCCTTTTATTTGCATACGATGTTATTTGGAACTGTTAATCTATCATGTAGACACAGTCAAATGCACCTTGTAATTAACACAAACCAAATTCATTACACTTAGGTAGGATGCTAGTTGATGTACACACAAGACAATTGTTCATACAGCCTGCTCTGGAAGTTGAAAGCCTTTCATTTAATGCATACAACAAACCTAATGTGATTTGCAAAGAAGCAGGTTTTTTAAATAACCTGAAGAATGGAAGGGGGGTGGAAAGACAGGAATAAAAGACTTCGTTTACAATGCTTCAAAACAAATGTTTCCCAGATAACATAACCCTATATGCTTTTTATATTAAAAAAAGTGATGAACTGGTGACAAAAATAAGACATTTCAGAATCTTTTGAATGGTCGCATAATTTGGGTCCAGTTCCAAAGAAGATTACAATTTTCTCATATTATATTTTTGGGAACTGCAAGAACCACAGTTTGATCATTTCTCTGACAAAGGACAAAATTTCTGCATGATTTATATACTATGCTTTTAAATTCCTGACATCTCTCAGCACTGAGATTTTCCAGTTTATGCATCTGTAAGGATGTTTCCATAGAATTAATTTATGTAATATGGAGTTAGGTGCAAAGATTTTCTCCTCATCACATTCCGAGAAACAGTTTCAGTAATTCAATTAAGTAGAATCAATGGAAGCTACACCTTTGCGTACGTTACGGGTAGCCATTGACTGAGAAAGGAAACTCTGACTTTGGGAGTAGTAGACAGATGTGAGGATAGCTGACAGCTTGAAGACACAGAGAACACCAGATTGAACGTGTACGTTTGTGGCAAACACTTCAGTCCAGCAAAACAAGGCCACATAGCACAAACTTGACTAGACTTCTGTGAAAAAGCAAAATCCAGGACAGAGTGAGGGTAATGAAAACTGTCTCACTTTGCCATCAAAATTTAGCACATATCTAGCAATCTCTACAATATATTCTTGCAAATCTCTATACTGACTATACAAAAAAATCTCACATGTCATAAATACTGTGGTTAGCTACAGCAAAAGCTATTTAAATAACTTAGGCAATTGATGCATTTTAAATCCCAGCCATAGTATCTGCACTCAAAATACCTTTAAATCTGAGCAATAAGGGGAAAAGGAGATGAAACCAAAATGCTGCAGGAACACGACTGAATTAATCATTAACTATCACTCCTATAGATTAATACATTGATCAATAAGCTTTCATTAACTACTGAAGAAATGGTTTGTATTTTCTCAAGTCATACACTAGTGTAAAAACAAGGACAAGGAGAAGCCTCAACCAAGCTTTGTATGTGAGTTAATTAAGCTTTTGGAGTAATTGTCCTCTCATAAACCTCAATAGATTTCTCTCCATTCCTTTCTCAGATACTGAATTCCCCAAGGATTTTAATTTCCTTCTCCAGTTCCTAATTACTGTACTCCACTCAGGTTCCGGTTATCTTGTTTTCTCTCTCTGAGTGCTGTTTTACTCCTTTCAGCTCCTTACTCCTCCTCCTTAGGATCTAGTTTCCCTATTCAGGCTGTTTTACCACATTATTCTGGGGAGTCATTTAGTATCTTTTTTTTTTTTTTAAGGGACTGATGGAACTCCTTAACTATTACTAGCAGACCAGATTTGGGTGTAAAAATAGAACACTATTCTCAGCACTCTGCATTAGCCAGTCTTTTTTTTCTTTTTTTTTTCCCCAACATCAATTCAGCAGTATTTCTGTGCAAGCTAGCTTGTGCTTTGGGGTTACTTTATTGAGAAATAAGCCCATCTGCTTACAAAATTTTAACAACAACATTACTTTAGGTGGAAATGCACAGACCTAAGATCTGCAGACTGCATGAGCATATAAAACTACAGTCTAATTTATCTTTCTCCAGAATGATTTGAATGCTTCCTCAAAACAAAGACCAAAATCAACAACAAACAAAAGCAACAAAAAGAAAGCAAAAACCAAACTCTCCAGTCACCCTGCAATTTCTTTTCAAAAATGGTACACTTTATATACTCTTGCCTCAAAACACGCGTGCTAAGAAAGTTTAATTTTGTATGTAGTCTTGCTCAAAAACATGCTAGCAAACACTGTTTATGGAATAAAAGAACACTATACCTTTTATGGTACAAAAATCAAAGGTGGTTCTTCCTGCCACCGGTTTTACTCAGCAGTAAAGAGAAAACCTTGCAAGTGTTGTTTACACAGTACTAAATCCTTGTAAAGTCATACTGAAACAAGTCTGCTATCTGACCTAGCCCTTAGGGCTACTTAAACACCTGTGGATTTATAGAGTTCAGATGTCTACAAGGTCTGTGCTGAAGTTCATTTCCAAACCTGTGCCCCATGTGAAGTGCTTTGTGGGCACAGTTAAGCCATTACTACTTGTTTCTGGTTTGTAAGGCAACCACATTATGAAACAGAAAGATTTCAGAATTAAGAATACTTAATACTTATCTTTATACACAGACTGTAAATGCACATAACAGCTAAATACTCAACATATAAGTTTTTATTTGCAGAAGCTTAGCTTCACTAAGAGCAAAACAATGCAGGGAAAGAGAGGAGTTTTCCTCATCCGTATATGTATAACTAATTCCCCAGCAGGACATACACATGTTAAACACATATCAGACCATCAAGTTTAAATACAGCACACTTTGCACTAAGATAGTAAGCATTATTAGAGAAAACACAAACAACTCATTCTCCTCTGAGAAAATAAACTCTCCTGCACCCAGATCACAGTAAAAATAGCATAATATAATCCACAAGCAGAAAAACAGGATAGAACACGTTCTATACTTTTTAAAAAATTTAATTACTTGGAAGGCTTACTGGTTAAATCCTGGTCCCACAGAAATCCTTATGCCTTACTTGAACAGGACCAAGATTACATTGTCCAGTGGGTTTAAATAAAGTATACCCGAAGTACTATGAATCTCCAAAAGTCAAAGGTGTTTGCTTTCAATTTAATTCTTTCAAAATCATCACGCATTAAAGTTTACAATTAAGGCATTATTAATATTATTATTCTGTAGCTCAATTACACTCATTTTCTTTAGATTCTTTACTGCTGGATGTATGCTCAGCAAGTGATAAGAGAAAAACAATGGCAATTGTATGCTTTCAGTGTGTTTCTTATAACTCTGTCCCCAACTGGTAAATTTCAGGTTTTCTATGAGGTCTCCAAAGGTTTCAGAAATACACAGGCTCACTTAGATGAGGCAGAATGGCAGCAGCTGTCTAGAAGCCTGCACTGCCCCAGAAGCCATAGGAGCATTTGGCCCTGCTCAGCTGCAGTGTGCATTGACGACTCATGGTTTTATTGAGATTTCACAATACTTACTATTTGTCAGAGCCCCAGTTTCTTAAAATATCAGCTCAGGAAAAGCTTGAAAACACGATCTTAGTATATCCTAAAAGTCTATAAAAATGAAAGCAAATAATAATAAAAAAAGGAATACAGATTTTTTTTTTTTTTTCCCTCTGGTACTTTAATTTCATGATTTTCAAGCCAATCTCATAATGCATAAATGTGCCACCTTAATTTGCTAATGCTGGGACTGGTAAGATTGCTTCCTGGAGCTCTGAGCAAATGCACGCTGAGAAAGAGCTTCAGGAAAGTATGCAGTGAGTGATTTTTTTTTTCTTTTTTTAACTACTAAGCTAGCTTCACTACACGAAAGAAAGCAAAAGTGGCAATTGTCTTGCTGTCATCCCACATCTCTACGATGGCTTTAGGGAGGTTTGTGCAGCCAATACAGAGCAGCACACAGTGGCTGCATACAGCTATACCAAAGCTGGTTCTCGCACAGGGGGACAAGGGACATATCTCCATGCCCATTCCATGTTTAGTGCTGTATTAACCTAAAGCACAAGAGCATACCTTCACATATTTTATCTGAGCCACTACTACAGCTGTTTAGAGTTCATGTTTGTACATTGCTGAATTAAGAGTTACATAAATGCTAAATGCTCTTAAAATCAGACTCACAAAAACCTCAGAACTCTTGTGGAATACAAATTCCAAATTAGATCCCTCTTAAAGAGCAGAATAATAAAAATAGACATCACAAATTTACCACTTCTTTCTCTTTTACATTCTGCTCACTATGGCTTTCAGTAGGTAGGCGTGTACAATAAACCACTGCTATGCTTGGCCTCTGGTGGATCTATCCTGTTTATGCATTGCTAAATCTCTTTTATTGCTTCTGACAATACGTTGTTTCATACCTTTATATCTGTATTTATATTGGTTTTATTGTTGGGTTATCATTGTGGTGCTGAATTACACTGAAAAAACCATATCAGTTTATCTGATAGGGTTTGGCTCACACAAACATTTTCATGATCATAGGGTTTTTTTAACCATTTATTTAATATGCATTTATACACAGATACCTGCTTACTCTGTACCAAACATACTAGAATGTAATAATTGCCATCAATGCTACTACTAGGCAAGGAAAAACTGACACTTTCTGGCAAAAGCAAGAGATGACGCAGCCAACACAAATTATTTATCTCCGTTGTCCTCCATGCTGAGTCCTTGAGGTCTAAGGATGAATCAAGTGCCTCGCAACCAACAGACAGTCCACCCTATCGTTCCTTCTTTCTTGTCTGTCTTTATGTGGAGAATTGGGGCCGCCCCAGGAAATATCTCTTATCCCCACTTAATAAGAAGATCCTTGTTTATCACCCATTGCCAATCCATGCAGACCTCTCCATCCAATCCTATGTATTAGCCGTTCTCAGAAAGACTGACTGCTGTGCACTACATGGGGAAAGTCAAAATATGTGAAAACTGCAAGCAACTCTTATTAACATAACTATTTATACAGCCAAAGGTTATAAAATACTTTTGTTCTGACAGCTGCTGGGAGATGTAAAAGTAGCACCAATTCAGGGAACAAGCTGAATCTAACTAATCTTCTGTTTGGAAACGTGGGAGAAGCTCAGAATTGCCATCTACAGTTTTTTTACCAATGGCAGAAAACCAAGGCAATACAGAGGCAAGGAGACGCAGATCAGTCAAGTCCCACATACTGAACATGAGGTGCATGCACCTGACTGTCTGAAACTCCCTGTATGTAGGCCTTCATCAAATGCATTTGCTAATCAGCGCAGAGGCTTCCCCTGTGCTCTGCGCCTGCGTGTACCAAATCAGGTATGTCTGGCATGTGGGGTCATGCAGCAGAATGCAGGAGCCAGGGGCTCAAAGTCAAAAAACCCCTCAACCTGTGTCACAGGTGTCTCTCTAGGATATACCTTGGCCCATACCCAAACTCAAATGCTGGAGGAGGAGGGATAATTTGAGAGCCCTTGGGGTAGCTCAGTGCTCAGGTCAGGTGTAGTCAGGGCAGTCAGTAACAAGACAGAAGAAATTGCCAAAGTGGGATTTTGGGTATTAACAGGGGAAGGTAATAGTGAAAGCTCCAGGAAGAACTTTTAAAATATGTGGAATAGAGATAGCCCATTTACTTCATATCTACTTGGCAGGTAGCACAAGGAAGCTCCCTGTGGCCCTACAGCAAAATGGTTCTACATTGCTGGATATGATAGCAATGTGAGGCCATAGCAGTAGCTACTGAACAGTAGAGAGGAAAAATGAAAGGTAATGAGTCTGAATTAAGATGAATAGAGCAGTGGACAATTAGCTAGTTTGTCAAAGGAATAAACAATCATTAAAGGAAGCCTTTCACAATGTAAAACCATTTGTATAAGGGATGCAGTAAAGGGGACATCAATTTTGCAAGACTGCAATTGAGCTTGATGTAACTCCTAAGAAGGCTGATTCTCAAAAACTCAGTGAAATAATCAGTTATTTTCCACCTTCAGTGGGAATGAAGCACCAGATCTTTGATTAAACTTCATTCCTAATATTTGGTTTGCTGGAAAAAGAATGGTCTTCTGAATCATTAAGGTACTTTGACGGGACAATTTGTTTCTTCTGTTTGAAATATTTCCTAATGCAATAAACTGCTGAATGTAAATGCTAAAATACAGATTTTCAGAGAGCTAGAAAGATATTTTTAGGTTTTCAAATATTAAGACAAAATGGCATCATTTCGTGTCTAAGTCTGAATTTTAATGAGCAGCTCTATTGACAATCACTGAACATCTATATTTATAGAAAAATGGAATATCATAAATACAGGATTGTGCCATTATCTACATATGTCGCATTTCTCCATACATACAGAAATCGGAGAGTTTAATTTCTGTATCAAGGGAAATACAGCAATTTACACCAGAACTATTAGTCAGAATGTAAAATTAGATCTAAGCCAGTGTGTTGGCTCAGCTTTTAAAAGTTGGATCTAGCTAAATTTTTCTCATGTATGCTTTCATTTCTGCCTCACTGGAGGAAGAGAGGCACAATTCTGTGCTCACTCCATAAGGTCATTATAGAAGGTTCTTAGACTTTTAATGCCATTTATTGCGGTGCAGTAGTATTTGTGACCTAGGTCTCAAACAGCGTTAAAATGCAAAGCAGCAAATCAGGAAAGCCCAGTAAAAATTTGATAGAGATTTTGTTAATATGAGTTTTATTTCTAAAGGTTATGTTGGTGTCTGATAAGGATTAGTAAAAATACTGAACAAAAGGATAAAAGGCTAGCAACCATGACTTTTGATTCCTACTCTATAGCAAAAAGAAACATTATTCTTAATTATGAGTTTGAAAAGTATCCAAGTTTCTCTAAGTAAATATACAATAGCTGCTCTCTTGAGATGGAATGTCTCTAATTTGGTTGATTCTACAACTAAGTTGCAAATACAGGGTACACGTTCAGAAGAAAGTTATAATAGTAGTGTGGAAATTTTGAAAACAGAAAATTTGATATGCAAATTCTTAATCTGTTTTCTTAACACTGTACTTATTTTGGCGCACACTTTAAAAAGCAGAAAATGTATCAATTAAGCAGTATACTCTGAGATCTTAACAGTGTGGACAGACACAAATAAGCATATAAGAATAGAGTATAATGGACAGCTAAAAATATTGGAAGCTGGCTTTCTAGACATGTTTCTATAAGCATAAGTACTTTGAGATTCTTACACAAAATATAAATACATACCTTTGTTCATTAGCATTATTTCCTAAGTAATATAACAATTTGATAGGCAGAAAAAATGTGTAATAAAATACAGGTATACGTTATCTATAGCACAAGCAACAGAGTGGAATGTAAAATCAAGAAAAAAATGAAATGCCCTTTTCTCCAAAACACGTAAGGGTTAATAAAAGAATTTAAAAAAAAAACTTGCAAAAAACCGACGACTCCTCCAAACACAGTCAAAGATCATATTTTTCCTATTTATCTAAATTGAAGCTTAAAGTGGTTTTGTTTTTCTTTTAAAGTTTAAACTTTAGTGACTGTGGGAAAAAAATTATACACTGCACAGGGTATTCTTTTAGGTGCATATTTTCTAGCATTGTTATTAATAATAATATTAATACAAAAATGTAGCAGATCAAACCAGAAGGAGCCTTGAATATATTTGCTGGGAATTGCCTCAGGCTAAACACCAGGGACATGAAACAAACTGTTCTTATCACCTTTTTCCAAACACAGCGATTTAAATTTACAATGAAAGTGCCAGCACCAGCTGCACTTTAAGAAAGCACCACATGTCTTGATGAGCTCCAAGAAAATGGAAAAAAGCCCAGTTCAAGTTGGAGGTGTCATCTTCCTCTAGCCAGCTGGGTGACACAAAGCTGAAAGCGATGAAGTGCTAATTAGAGGTTGATGAACAGAATCTCAGAGTGGAAACTTGTCGAAATAGCCTCTACTGAATCATACCCTTATAAGTCTGCCCTTATCTCCCCATACAGAACACTGTCAGAGCCAGAAAAAGGCAGTGTGAATCCAAATATCTATATGGTTAGGTTACATGTTTTATCTCATACCATATGTCCACTTTATCTTGGAGTTACTTAAAAATTACCTTTTTTTTTTTTTAATGCAGATATATGTTTTCCCTAGTTAGTTCTCTTAGAATGTCTAGACCCTATTGCAGAAGGAGCAATCAGTCTCTCTTTATTTTTTTAGATGCCTTTTATATCTAATTCCCATAGGAAAAAAAAAAAAAATCCTCCAATGCTAAGTGGGAATAAGCAAATAGCTATTTCTTAATGAGAGATATGAATAAGACCACACAAAAGAAAAATGAGGAAATGAACTGAAATTAAAAAAAAAAGATCACGCTTAGAATAGGTCTGAGTTTAGAATTGTTCTTCACTAGAAATAAAGGTGGTGGTGGGAGGCTTTAGCTAGCAGGTGAGTTTGGTGCTTTTTTGGTTTTTTTAAATAATGCTGATGTTGAAGTGCCGGCTTTTTTTGGCAAGTATCTTGTTCTAATTGGACTGAAAGCAGAAATGTTTAACAGTGCTGACAGGCAAGAACAGACAGGGCAGTTTCACTTCTAGAAACAGCAGGAGCAACTGCTCACACAGCAACAGCAGGTGCTCCAAGCTGGGCTGGCAGGACACGGGAAGGTAACTGCACCACTCTCACAAATGTGTCTCTCTTGCTCTTCTCTCCACCCCACCCCATTTTCCCTTTTCTTCCACCTTATCTACTCATCCAAACTATTGTTATCCTCACTGAGCAAATGTTAGCATCACTGCATCCCTCCAGGTCCTGAATCAGCAAAGCCCTTACACACGTTACTGGCTTCAGTGGGAGGCAAATACATGCTGAATATTAAGAGCAAATTCAAAGGTTCTGTTTATTCTGACTGGTGACAAAATCCAATTAATAAGAATGAAAATCCGAAGGTAGAGAGGAGAGTTGAAACCATTCCCATGCTAATGCAGATGCACGACACTGCAGAAACAACTACGCTGTGTATGTACTATGCTAGAGCCACATGTATCTGGGTGATCAGCTTGGCATCAGAATATCTTACCTGGCACTTTTTAGAAACTTTTTCAAATTACATGGCATTGACACCCAGGAACTAACTGACTTTATGACAAATACCTGCTTCTTAATAACATCAGGCATTTTGTAAAGTGTATGTAGTAAAATGATCATTTTGTGAGTGTTGTGTAGTTTGTGGGATAAAATATCACCAGGACTAAATTTCATCAGTAACTGAGTAATTCTGGAACATCTTTCAACACATATACCAACAAGTCCAGGAAAAATAAACTACATAGAGCTGAAGCACTCACAAAAGCCCTTCCCCTTGTGCTCTAAATTTTATTCTTGTGAGGCATTGCACATTTCTGTGCAATTTATGCTAGCTAATATAGTGTATTTTTTAATAAAATCTGAGTGTATTAAGATCTAAAATATGAAAGTTACAGACTTTGTTGATATCAACAGAAAAGGAAAAGATGAGGAAAACTGCAGAAGTTAGTCACAACATAAAAAAAATACAGCCCTTGCCCTAAAGAGCGCAAAATTTAGGAATAAAAATCCAGAGCCATGATGATTTTATGTAAACAGTATGGGCTATACAAAATCATACTTTAAATATTTAATACCTTATAAGACATGAAGTACACTTTCACATCTGTAATTTCAGACCATGTTTTATTCTGTTAGCCTATTGCTTCAAAAACCTAGTTCAGATTAATTGTTGTATCAAAAAAAAAAGAAAGAATCCATGCTCTTTTGAAAATGTCAGCTCCCATTAAACCAGCTCTCCAAAATAATAATGTTCATC
This sequence comes from Pandion haliaetus, assembly GCA_013401275.1. Taxonomy (NCBI): domain Eukaryota; kingdom Metazoa; phylum Chordata; class Aves; order Accipitriformes; family Pandionidae; genus Pandion; species Pandion haliaetus. The sequence continues at coordinate 30,360 of VYZV01038669.1, read as the reverse complement.
TGATTTTTACCTCTTTGATTAGGCTTGTATAATTCTGTATTATCTTGGTAGCTTTGATGCCAAACAAGATTAAATTGTCGTGTACAGTATATTCAATTTATAACCTGAATAAAAAAAAAATCACTTATAAGGCACTCAGAATCAGTATCTAGGGACACAGCTACTACATTTACATAATTTACACCACTGACATGCCATTATTTCCTAATTATTTATGGCCAATTATCAATTGCCGGTCAATGCTTGGAATCAGTCACTATAATTATTTCCCTACGGCATCTTGTTTAGATGCAACAGAGGCAGTTTTATCAAGCCTTAATAAAGCACCAACATACGCATTTCCTCTGCAAAGTGATACTATTTTTTTGCTGTCTTACATGTGATTTTTCTTCAGTATGAGGAAAAAATATTTCAACTACAAACTCTAAAAGTTTTAAAGCAGCATGTTTTTACTTCTGACATGTATTCAAAACTCCTGTACAAAACACTCAAAGAGGATTCCCCAGAAAGAAAAAAAAACAAAAACCCCACCAAAACTGATGTAGTAGGAGAATCCTGTTCAACAATGTGACCTTATTGTCTATCCTCTTTTCCATTTTTATTTTCAGCACATTTTCATTTTTTCCTTTTGTATTTTATAAAAATGAATAATAGCTGATTTCTGCCCTCATATCTAGATTTCACTTCCACTCAAATCAGTCCTAAAGCATGCAAACAAAAATCTGCATTTGAATTCCTAATGATTCCTCCTATTGTCTCATTGCTGCTACAACCTGTCAATCACTGCTGAAAAGTGTTAATCACTCTCAGAAATCCCAGTCTCACAGACAAAAGTACCAGTCACCAAAAAAATAATACCAATTGGTCACGGATGGAAGGGAACTCTCACTAGGGATCTAACTGCACAATGGAGTTTATTAAGTCCATTTTGCTATAGTCTAGCTCTGCTAGCAGCATCCAACGGTTTCAGACTTTAATTTCAAAGTCAGCTAAAATCCACCAAAGTAACTTATATTCATTAGCTAGGCTTTAACTGAACTACTATGAAATCTCTTGGCTGCAAGGGCCTTTAGTAGAAGTGGCAGCTTTCATTTTCAATTTAAGGAAAATAGATCTAGTCAGATGTTAGATACTTCTTTCTTAGTTTGCTTTTTGCAGGCACTTAGTTCTTTACAAAGTTGTTACTTTAACTAATTGTATACATCTTTGACAAATAATACACATGAAAGAATATCTTGCAGTTAATACTCTGTACCTGACCAGTTCCCCTCTGTTACAACATTCAGCTTTAGTAGAAATAAGTAGTAATGATGACTACATACAGAGCATCATAAAGCACTGTTGCATGAGGTCACAGAAACTGTATTTTATATTACAAAGGGGAAGGTGTCTAATTCAGTAACCTTGACATCTAAACTGCTGTATCCTAACCCCCACTTTTTTTAAGCCTCAGTAAATATTGCACTATTTGCATTTAAAACTATAAACACAGACTGTGTTTTCCTGTTACATCAACTAAATACTTAAGTATGTTTGACTTTAATAAATAATAATTAAGAAATATACAATAATTACCTTTTAGAAATCCCCATAGTGATTATTACCTTTGGAGTTGTCTAGAGGAGGCTAAGAATGTGCAATAATTGATTTCTACTGGTTATATACATTCTACTTCCTATTTCTTAGAGATGCAAAATATTTTAAATGGTTGAAACTTCTCCTTAGATAAATGAGGTTCATCTGGCTTCAGGTAGACACTACTGCAATCAGGAACTTCTACCAAAGTTGCTGTTGAAGTTATGTTTGCCAATTATTGAAGGACCACCCCTGAAAAAAACTGTAATATTTACATTAAAAACGATTTGGAGAGAGGCATAATTTCTATATGGCTTTGTGCAATGTGTGTCTGCCTACTTGGCGTGGTTGGATTTCAGTAGGGTTACAGCCCGCGATTCTGAACGCTTCTTGATTCAACGGGAGCCCGTAGCTCCCAGCCTGAGAGTGCTCCCATAGCGCACTTGGTGCCCATAGTACTGGAGAAGTACTTGTCTTGTTTCTTTATTTTTTTTACTCAATGTCCAACACATGAAAAGCTTTTTTTTTCCTTTTTAAACAGTTTTTGCAGTTTAGGCGACATTCTTTTTCTTACAGTTAAAATAAATAGCAAGCTTCAGCACAGTTACTGTGAAGTAGTATATACCTCCAAAACACAGGCTCATCAATATACTTCTCACATGACTACAGTGCCCATTCTTTTGCATTTATGATTTTAATACGAATAATAATGCAACTCAAATGACTGCACACATGGTGAATCAGGAGGGGAAGCAAGCTTGCACTTCAGATATGCTCACTTTGTGATACAAGCCACTCTAGGCACATTAATTCAGAAGTACATTAATCTACAGTGCCACCTAGCCACCTGTGTATATTTAGTTTAAATGTGACAGAAAGAAAAGCCTTCTAAAGTGTAAAAACTGTTAACCCTGTCCCCCTTCCCCTCCCCTCCAGTTGCTGGATGTAGGTGGAGTAGAATAATAATTAAAAAATAGCCCGTATTTACAGCAACTGTTACTGACCTAAAGGAAACCTGCAAATCTTTGCTACTCCTTTGTGTTACACTGTTATTACTCAAAAAAACCCATAAACTGGCATATTAGCTGCACTGAATTAAAACGAAGCATTCTATAAACCCCTGCTTTGTTGTACAAAACTTGTTTCCCTGAAACATGGAACCTCTTTCCCTCCCTTCTCTTTTTCCTTCTTTTCAGCTCTAGCCTTAGAACTAAATTAGATTTTACATTGTGTTTATATTGCAGGAATGTTTTAAAGCTTCAGCAAGTATCTAAATTATTTTAGGTCTTATTATTGTAAAAATAATAAATTCAGGCTAGCAGATGTTAAAAGACATCCTCCAAATATACATTTAATAGATAATCTCAACCAGTAATATTCCCACAGCAATTTTAACACATACCCTGAGTACACCAAACCTCTTTGACAGAATGCTCAAAGCACCATGTAGTTCCCAGCTCAAGGTGTGACAGAAAGGAGTTGCTTTTAAAACTTTTCTCCTTTGACAGAAACTGCGCAATATTCCCTGACTACCTTTTACAATTTGCACAGGAAAGGAAAGTAAGTATGAAAATTGAAATGTCCCCAACAGCTATCCAAAGCAAAGCCTACGGTCGGTGTTTGTCCCAGCCAGGGAGAAGCAGAAAGCACTGAACATTTTCCTTCCTGGCATTTGTGCCTCTTCCAGACAGGACAGAGTTTTGTTGAACATTAACTTACATCTCACAATTTAGTGTGTGGCACAGTGGGTTGAGAGTACACTCCGAAGCCCTCCCAACCACACAGGGTTTTGGCAGACAGGCGTTCCCCTTTGCAGGCTCCAGGTGAGTTCCGTGGGGTGTGGAGGCTAAACAAGGCAAGTTGACCCAAGAACTGAGAGGTGCCTCAAAAACCTGGAGGGACCTTTCTGTCCGCTTCATGTAGCAGTCTACATCCAGCCTCTTTGTATGTTAGCACTGATAAGATGTATGAACATGATTTCAGGGCAAAAGCTTTATTTAAAAATAATTCCAGTTAATGATAGTTTCTTTAGAATCCTGCTAATACTGAACATGTAACATTTGCAAAAAATCTGCACTTTCAAGAGTATCTTTAAGGAAGCTGAATAAGGGAAGTCGCTCAGGTCCCCAGTCCTGTAAAATCCACCATCAGTCCCTAACCAATGCAAAACAAATTCCTGCTGTAGGATCTCTGCCTGTCCAGCTTCCCATGCCTTCTGTCCCTGCTTAATGCCACTTTCCTATATGCCTCAGCTCTGTTTCCCTATTATCCTTACCCATAGATTCACCATTTCTCAGGCTTCTGCTGCTGTTGTCCCAGCACTACCGTTTGAAGGAAATGCTACCTCTCCATACTCACCACCTGCTTCTTGTCCTCTTGCCTTAATTCTTTCCAGCTCCCAGGCCTCCCACACCCACAACAATGTTGAGATCTCTGACTTGGCCAGAAGGGCCAATAGGCCAGTCTACTCTAAAAATTCCTCAGAAGGTAATTCTAAACATGACCCTGTATGCATTTAGACAGACCTCTGCACAAAGATGGCACACAGAGAAAGCTTAAGGTGGAGGAAAAATGAAAAATCAGAAAAGAAACCTGTAAGATATAAGTTTTCCCACTTCTATACAGAGAATTTTTCACCCTTATTCAGTTTGCTATGCGTAGAACCAGTGATCCTTCCTTGCTTTTTGCCCCTTTTAAAGATAGCAAGCTGTTTAAAAAAAATGGGCACAAAACCAACATGCTTAAGATATCCAAAAAAAGAAAAACAGCCCCAAAGAGCAAAAGACAGACAAAGAGATGGGTCTTTTCTGACACAGGATAAAAGGATAAAATAAACATTACTTAAGTCACAGTTTTCTTGTGAGTAAAATGGCCAGTTTCCAATCCCTGCCTTGATACCAGACCTAGGCTGGTGGCAAGTGACTACAGACACTGTTACTTCCATGTTTGTTTGTTTTTTTTTTTTTTTTATTTTTTATTTTTAATTCTCTTATTAGCCTACTTTGATGATTCTTTTGTTAACCTCTTCTTTTCTTAGCACAAGGTACATATGGAAATATATGATCCTGCTCCTCTCCTTCCTTACTTCCTGAATCTTCACTGGCATCTTTTTTCCTGTTAAGCATTTGATCCTGACAACAATTTAAATCTGAAATAGTAGGTCAAAATATACTGAATATATTGACAAGATGAAAAAAAAACCTTAACTGGTGAAAATTAAAGAACACACAGTAAGAGGACTTTAAAAAAAAAAATCATGATTTGAAAATTAAATTTTGGAGGCAACCCTTCAGACCCATCAACTTCACAATAAATTCTGCTGTCTACTACTGGCTTGTTCGGTATGGGGTATGGACTATTTCAAAGGATCCTGCCTGGTTTTGGTGGAAGTAAAAAAGTTAAAATTCAGGATTTCCTTTGGATCCTAGTCTCACCCTTCTCAACAGAGTGCCTGTCCTTTCTGCATAACTTCAATACTGGTTATTTCATATCAAAGTAAATGTAGTGGGCAGGATGATGACTGACACCTGATCCAAGACAATGGGGTAAGGACCCAGTGCCTGGTCCCCTTGTGCTTTGACAAGCTTTTTCTCCTGGTGACTGTTGGCCATTGTTTGATAACTACAGACTTCCCTTCCCACAGACCTTTCTGAACTCTGCTGTCTTTGAACAACACACAAAATGCAAAGGAAAGTATTTACCAGCCAGTAATTACAAGCCACCCCTCATGTAAAGGTAAGCGGTAATGAGGAATGTGCAAAGAATAGCTAGCACTGTCAAAAGAAAAAAAAAAAAAAGCTTGTAAAAACGTAAAGCCATACAAAATGCCTTATAGACTTATCCTGCAGTAACTGTATCAATTAACCATGCTAAAAGCCCTAACTCGGATGGGCACTGCACACAGCATGTCTGCCAGTGTTTTATTATCAAGTCCATTATGATGAGTTCTTGTCCTAGACAAAAGGAGAACAGAAAAAGAATTCAGGCTGACAAATTAGACTTGAAATCAGTTTCATTTACATAACGACTGGAAGTTCATTAATAACAGAGTTTTAATTATTCATGCTCTT
>VYZV01038669.1:361-20720 GCA_013401275.1 Pandion haliaetus | reverse complement strand
AGCTGTAGCAGAATAAAATACATTCCTCGCTAAAAGCTACTGATTCAAAAGACTCACACAGTTCAAATCCATATTATATGAAAAGAATAATCACTTCAAGCTTCTAATATATCACTTAGAAGGCTCTTAGAACATTTTACTATCCTTAGTTATGCTATAACTTTTCTGAACGATGAGAACAGCACATTCTTATTTTGCAAATCACCCACTTTACTGAGGGATGTAATGTTAGTTTGTTTGGTTTTTTAAGTTATGACAAAGTCTTAAGCACTTTAAATTGTCTTCTGTTGTGGGACATTCACCTGCTAATTGCCTATCTTGTCTATTTAAACCATGAGATCTTTGGGATACACCTAGATTACTATGATTGAGTCTCAACCCAGGCCTCTGAATACTAATGGAATTCAAATGAATTATATTAATAAAAATCAGACAATAGTATCCCATACGAAGTCTAGGAGATCCAGAATGACAACAGGTCCTATGATGCATTTTATTCTGCTACAGCTACAAAGTCAATCTTACCCTAACATTCATACAGCTTTACTCCAAGTTTTTTTTAATCTTTTTTTTTTTTTTTGTACTGCATATATTCCTTTTTAGACTACATATTCCCCTTTAAGGGCTACTTGCTCTTACTCAGTAGGATTAGGGCACTTTGAACACACCTATTGCAGTACAACAACAAATGCTTCTGTTTCCTTGTTTTTCTTAGGTACGCATAGCTTTCACATTTGCAGCTGGTAAGTAGCAACACTCAAATATTAATGCTCACAATCACAGTTTATTGTACTTTTAACAGGACACTAAATGCAAACCCGTTATTCTTTGTTAATCAGTAACTGTCTGTTGGTTGACAGCCACTAGATATTTTTTAAAATTTTTTTAGTGTGCAGTTCTTCACATATTCCAAACTCCCTCTCCTAATCAAGAGACTAGCAGGCAACAGCAGTTCAGATCCTCAACATGGTACATGTGTACCTACAAAGGTTGTATGAATTGAAGAATGGCCCTTTGTCCTGTAAGCAAGAATAATACTGTAACATTACAGCAACTCTGCTGCTATCTGCTAGAGTTTGGCTGGCAAGTTAATGAATCAACCATCTAGTTGCATAGCAAAGCTACTTCAAAACTAAATAGAGAAATAAAGAAGAGCTGTGACATACTTTGTGTTCACCAGTCATTGCCATTTTGACTTAATTTGTTTCCCTCCCTCTTTGCATCTTGAGTCTTTGAAGGCAAGTGAACCATTTGGTGTCATAAAACAAGGAGAACTAGAACAGCCTTCAGTAAAAACAAAAACTAACGGAAAAAGCAGATCTTTTGCAGGCAACATTTCACATGGCTCAAAACATCTTTGCTGAAGTTTAAATTCTGCAGCCTTGCGATTGTTCTGGCACCTCTTTATTGTTCCTTTTAAGTGCAAATGCCTAGGTAAGCATCACTATAAATGAAACAGTAGTGTTCACAGATTGCATTCAACGGCTGTTAGAGCTTCCTCTCCTTCATCTGCACAATTTGCATCTATTATAGGCTCAGAAATATAGCTTTTGCCACTTCTCAGTGGCCTCAGAAGGGCCCAAGATCTCCCCTTAAAGAACTGCAGTGAGGTTGATCTTTAAAGATCTTCCTAGAGGCAGATCCACTATGCTGCTTACTGAAGGATGGGAGGAGGGGAAGAAGCTGGTACTGCGAACACTTTGAAGGACACCACTATGATGTGCAACGCATGTTCTGTGAATGATCCCATTTTGTGATATCCACCACAAAATTTAGGGTGTTTAATTTGAATTGCTAATAAAGATGCAGAGCCCTAGTCTGAGACTGCAGCACAGGCATTCACGGCTTCCTTAGCATGGCTCTGGGGGGTTTTGCACAGTGATTTGTGCGGTACTCAGCCTCTGGGGTGCAAGAAAGAGGTGGGTGAATATATTTCATACCTGTGAAATTCACATTTCTTTCACAGCACCTCAGGGAAAAAGGGTATATGGAGAACAGACTGTATCAGCTCTCTTAATTCCCTATTATCAGTTATGTGCTGAGAATATTTTAACAAGGGGTTCCTTCAAAAATTAACTACTACGGCCTGAGCTAAACCCCTGGCTGGTAGTAGGGAAGTGTTTTCATGCAGAGCAAGATAAAATGCAGGAGATGCTCTGTGCTTGCTTTCTGATTGCTCAAGCCAAGGGAGGAGACAACCCCTCTTAACAAATCAAATATATTAAGTGCAGAAGCTGCCTATTATTTATTTCTGAGAAAACAATATTTTGATGATTTGACTGCTCTTCTTTGATAGATAAAGAAAATTTTGTAGATGAGATCTAGAACATTTGCCCCTTTTGTGGAAATATTTGCAATAATTGACAGGTATAGTCTGGAATGACACATTCCAAGAACTAAAATATTAAAACTGGAAATTGTTTAGGGAAGAAACTTATGGTACTTACATTTAGTACTTAGAGTAGGCCTGATTTAGGAAGGGAGATCTTTAGGTATAGTGCCAATTATAACTAGGCTAGTGGGGACTGCATATTGAATGTGTTTTTATTACCCTGTACAGTTATTATCACACAATCCAACATTTCAATACAGAGTCACACTACAGTGTGTGATGCCATTGATGTTCAGGTAGTACACACAATCATTGTCCTTTCCGTCATGAGACTCCACTATTACAATATCCACATAAGGTGAAAGCAAAAAGACTATACTGTTATTGTTATTATTTTTCTTTGTTGTGTCTCTCAGGAATCAGAAGATAAGCCAAAGCTAGGAGATGGGAATTCATTGTAGTAGGCCACCCTGCTGATCAGCTAAAACAAGAAGTTATCATATGCCTTATCTTCATGACAATGCAATAGGATTATTTTTTCTTGTTTTACTAGCAAGGCATAATTGTCTACAGCTTCTCCATGGAGCACACAAAGTACTGAGATGGGGAGTTTGAAAAAAGGAGCTAGGTGTATGGAAAGACTTTTTCTTCCACTCTGATCAACAGATTGAAAATCTGAAGAATCACTGACACAGCATCTTTCAATCTCTCATTCTTTTTCTAAAGAGAGAACATCACTTACAGAAGTGAACTGTTGTAAATGCAGTTGGAGCCCTCCTTATCTGTCCTTTGGATCTCAGTCATCTGCTTAAAATCTTTCTCGTTGTCATATTTTTTTCTTTTAAAAGAAAAGGAGTAGGTAAATCTCTTTAATGACCATAAGAATTTATAAGCAAATACTCCATTTGCATATCTAGCTTTCATGCAATACAAAGTAAACCTCTCTTTAAACACATAATAGACATGTTTTCCTGAAGACAGATACTTGTTTCAAATAACGTTTTGTTCCATAGTTTAAAAAATTCATCGCTCAACCTACAACAAAGTCTTGGAAAGGACTAACCTCACTGATTACTTACCTTTCTATTTTAAAGTGACACCTGTCTATTACTGCCTTAAACACCTGGCAGCATGACTTCATAGTCCCACTACAGATATGCCATCAAATGTGTTGCTATTAGTCTCCTATAAGTTTGAACCAGAGACATACAAGTGCAAATCACAATGCTTCAGCCTTCTAAACTAGGCACTGGCTATAGCGAATATAGATTTTTCAACCATTTAAAACATTCCAGCAATTCATTTTCAGCAACACCTTTTACCTACCTAGCACAAAATTAATTTATATAACATACTTTGATTCTCCAAATAAACTTATATGAAGACAGGTTTTCTTCTATTAGGAGCAGACAAAAGTCTTTAAGATGAATTTACAACATTATATTATTAGTGTTCAAAGAAAAGTAAGTACTACTGTAGTTTACATGAAGCTATTAAACTTCAGAAAGTGCAAGGCCTACACTTGCCACTAAACTCACTTGCTGCCCAGTTGTCCCCACCCAATGACTTAGAGATTGTCCATCATTACTAGAAAAGAGGAGTTGGGTACAGATATCACAGAAGACTTAAAACAAGCACAGTATATGTTTATGTATTTGGATGAATTTCATGTTCATATTCTTCTGCATTTCCCACTAAAACTGTATTTGAAACAAGGTAATTAAATTAGACCACTGGTAGAACTCCAGGAGAGATTAACTCAATCAGACAGAAAAATCCCAATAGCTTCATTGATATTGAGTTGCACCCTTCCAGACAGAGAGGAGAATACAGAATAAACAGATGCAAGCAGGAAGATAACCACTTGGCAAAACCTGGACACACGAGCACAGTAGCCAGCTAAGTACAATCATCCAAGTAGGACAGGGAGCACAGAAAATTGTTCATTAGGAACCCCTGCAAAGCTTTTCAGCCACACGTGGCACCCTTTTCAGCCCCTTGACACCAAACACCAAATGCTACTGGCCTCTCTCTCAAAAGCAGCATTTTTTTTAATTGTCACTGTGGCTGTAGAAGTAGTGCCAGGAGTCACCCCTCTCACTTGCTTCATGCTTCCCACCACCTGGTGTTGGCAAAGATCCCTTTGGCTGGCAAGGCAGTGGGACTTTATTTTTCCTTGCGGCTCTTTTGTAAAGGGTACAATGAGGACTGTTGTATCCTTACGTATAATTAAGTGCTTAAGTGGCAGCATGTCATGCCGCAATGTTGGGATCTTAGCCTGGGTCCTGTGCTAGCTTGCAGGCTCAGAGGGTTGACAGGCAGCATTGCACTGAATAACAGTTCTGAAAACTGCCAAAGATAGAGTAAATTCAGCTAGGGGATAAATGCACATGCAAAATTTAGAGGCCTACCTTCATCTCAGCTTGATCAGAAATGTTTTAAGGAAAGGGTAAAAGGAAACAGCGATGAAGAAGAAGCCAAATTAAGTCTGACACAGTAGGATCTCCAATCCCTTATGGGTCTCTTACCCAAGATTAGGTCTCATTGTGGCCAGCTTCAGGTGAAGTGATGTCCCTGGAGTGCTGTCACCTGCAGGAAGCACAAACCCAAAACCAAATAAGCACAAAATATTAGTGGATTTAAAATATAAACATTACAAGCATTAAAAAAGCAAAACATGATAGGCTCAATCACATCCCTGGCCAGAAATGAGCAAAGGGAAAGATGTGGGGGACTTTTCTTCCTTGGTTAGTGAACCTTNGTGGCTGAATGAATCCAAGAGCTCAGTTTGGTGGCTGAGAGCAAGTGAGAAACTTCTGAATCCCATGTAGCAGTGGAAGGGGTGTAATTAAAAAAAACCCAAAAAACCAACCCACAACACAAAACCAAACACAAACCAATCAATTCTTAATCTTCAACAATTAGTTATTTGAAGAGAACATTGTTGCCACCTGCCTGTATTGATAATGAAAATTAAGGTCATTCAGCAGAAGGCTGCCACCACCATAAAAACTGAATTTCTTCCTCATCCAGAGAGAAAGGAGTTGCCTTCAGAGACTGAATAAAGACAGGTCTGAATTCTTCCCCTACAGTCTATTCTTCCCCAACCATTGATCCAGTGAGAAAGACAAAGGGGTTATTTTGATTTGCACACCATTGCTTCCTTTCATGCTTTTTTCTTCTTGAAGTGGCATGTGCTCCTTTAAAAGGAGCAGGCTTTCAGCTTGCCTTGGGAACCCATTGTTTTTTATCTGCAGTTGAAATAAACCTCCTGAAATATGTTTGGTTTCTCTTAAATTTCAAAGTGGTGACCAATAGTCAGCTGCAAATGTGTTACAAAGTGATCTTAGCCTGTGCAGATTTAAAACTGCCTCATGACTTGCTGTGAAACAAAACAGTGAAACCCCTCTCATCATCATCACCATCATCTGTGAAATTCTGGTCAAGCCTTACTTTCAGCTATCCTCATTCAAATCTGGAGATGTTCTTTTGAAATCAACAGAGACAATGTTAGATTCCCAGCTAATGCAAGCAAGCAAGCAAATTTCCACTGGATTCAGTGAAGTTACTTCTGGATTTGGCTTCGTGGCTAAGCTCATTGTTCCACAGGCTTAACTGAGAGCACAGTATCCCCAACCCTACATAATCTTTACATCCACCTCCCTCTCTTACTTTGTCCTCTACTAGCTCCTGGTATTTGATAACAGCCCCAGACTTACTCTTTGCCAAATGAAGCAGACAAGTGTTTCATTACTCATTTTTATTATTTTTTTAAACGTTTATCTTATCTGTGGTTCTGTCTTAAATAATATGAATTAATAAAGTGATTTGCATGTGTCTGGGAGCCAAGAAATGTTTTGCATTCTTTCCTACATTTCTGATCTGATCAAAAATATTTTATTAGAAGAAATGATTACGTAAGGGTTATGGAGAAGGGGAATGTGAAACTGGAGTTATTAATAACTGAGTACTCAAGGAATTCTCCAGCCTAAATTGGCTACAAGAATTTGATTTTAAGCTGAGACAGTTCTTTAATATTATTAAAGGAGAGAAAAAGAATAACAGCTTTGCAGCAAAAACCAAACATATGAATAAAAGCTTATTTTAGAATTGATACCCAGAGTAGTAAATGAGAAACTAAATCAAGCTCACAGCTAAGACACAGGAGCTCTATTCTTCTATCAGTTTTGATCACTGTGCAGCCTCAAGTAAGAAACTTCCTTAACATCTAATGGATCAAATTGAGATATTGATACTATTTTCTTTAAAGAGCTTTGACGTCCTCAATGCTAAGTATTATTATTATTATGGCTTGCCTGGGTCTGGGGCATGGTTTTTGAAAGCAAAAGCTGCTAGTTTCAAGCAGAGAAGTAGCATATGTTCAGTTTAAAATTCAAATGTATTTATAACTGAACGCTAATGGCAATGTCATTTATTCACTTAACAATTCTGCAATAGGCTGTAAGAGGCAATCCATTTTTTAATATGCTTATTGTTATTGTGTAGAGAAACAGGAGTTAAAAAGTAGCTGAGATTCATCAGGAGTTGCAGTGTACCATAAGGTGGTGAATGCTGCCCTCTGGCTCAGGTTGGCAATGGTCACTTATTTAGAAATGGTCTGTTTTCAAAGTGTGGGGGAGACAGGAAAGGTTGGGGCTCAACAGCTTTCCTTAATACTTTGGTCTGTAATGGTTTAATTAAGAGTCCAAATGCTTAAACCAATATGATGTTAGAAAGAAATTTCCTCAACTATTGAAGGCTGTAGTTATTTTAAAGTTATGTTTTTCAAATATCTGCAACACAGAAGAGGAGCTATTTTCTTTTATGTATCTTTATCTTGAAGGGCTGTATAAAACAGTCATGTCAGCATTAAACTTACAAGCCCATAGAGGACAGTTTCTTTTACACGGATTTTTTTTTTTTTAATGATTCAAGCATACATATAACTTATTTCAATGAATTATTTTACAGTTTTAGGCAAGATTTAATAACAAGGGAAAGGCACGGTATTCTTTACCCATTCATACAGTGGAGGAAAGCTTAGTCCATTTCACTGAAAGATAGTGTGATTGAGATGTGTATGTCTGCAGCTTAAACATAACAGCTTTAGAATTTGCTAAAGACTGCTTATGTTATTCTGCTGTAGATACACCATTGCTTTTTTTAAAACTGTATGTGAACAGGTCTTTAAGAAATAGAACACAAATATTTTATTGTGCTCATTCTCCTAGAAACTGGTGACCATCTTTCCACTTAAAAGCTGTACCTTCCCTTGTACTGCCTGCACCCTTTGCCTTAGTTGGAAATAAGGGAAAGTCCCCCTTACTTTGAAAAGTGAGGGAGAAACAATTTCTCTTACAGAAGGTAGATGTTAGGCACTGCTCCATTGCCACCCCGTACCAAGTCTGCCCCACAGGAAGCCCAGAGCCTACCTGCCTTGCTGATCGCTTCCCTGGCATGTTGATCCCCAGCAAAGAAGCATTAGACCTGGTGTCTTTCTGAGTCCAAGACTGAATTTTATTTTTCTACTTCCTCCTGCATAAAATTCAGTGCTGCTGGAGGGGTTGGTGGAGGAAGTACGGAATAGAAGAGATGGTTACATGTCACATGTTCAAGCCAGATATACAGCAAGTAGGATTTCGACCCCCCTTTTATAACCTCACTTACATTCAGGCCAATATGGTACAACCATTCTGATTTGGTAGCATTTTATATCCGTCTTGCACCCATGTGAATGACTATGTAGGGTTTAGGACAATAGGAAATCCAGCCCCGTGACTAAGTCCTAAAACTCGTTGTTTTAGAATGGAAGCTGGAAGAGAAACTGGATGCCTGACTCTCAAGATGATAAAATACAGTGTTCTAAATACAAGGCAGTGTTTCTCCTGGGAATGTTTCATTTTGGGTAAGAAAGCAGTATGCTTTTCCATAGCTGAAGAGAAAATTTTGTTTGTCTTAAGGGAGAAAGTTCAGAGCAGCTTTGGGAAAAAACATCTCAGAATCAAATTGCAAATAGAAAGGAGAAATTGATAGGGCTTTTTGTTCACTGATTGTACACACTGACATAACAGTAATTAAAAAAAAACAACTTTAGTATATTAAAAGAAAAAGGAAACCCAAAGCAAACGTTCAAAGGAAGGGTTTTTAGAAGCTATGAATGCAATACGTGGATTCAAAAGACCCAGTGGAATCAGGTAAGGAGAGCAAAATACCCTGGGAAACCTCATAATGTGCTCTCAGCTGCACTTAAAAGTGAAATTTACACTCACGGAATGAGTCCTAAGAATTATTTCCTGTAAAAATGAGTAAAATCAAGGCAATTTACAAATCTTCTAGCTTAAGTTTTTATTTCTGAGAAAGGCAAATGTTACACTAGTTTCATATGCCTGTAAGTAAGGAGATATAGAAAAGCTTTTAGAATGCAAGATATCTCCTTTCTTTATTTATTCAGCAGGGGATATTTAGAATCAAGTGGAAATTACTGCAAGTGAATCTGAGTTTTTCAGCAATAGAAGTGGCTGTTTGGGAAACTTAGTTTCCATGTCTTTAGCCACTAGCATGGCTTCTGAAAAGGAAAGCACCTGTTTTGAGAGAATCCATGTAATTAGAACTGATGGGAAGACAGAAAATCCTTTTTGCAGCAATGCTGTGGTTTTGAAACTTGTTGTCACCCTGTTTGAGCTCATAAAAAGCGTTTCAAAGATTTGCAAAACCAAAATAGTATTAAAGTGGTTGTTTTGAGACTCAGTGTAGTCTGCTGGGTATGCTCTATTCTGACCAGAGTTTTCACACCTAATTTGGCAGAACGTAGAGCTGAACCTAGGTCATAAGTTTCCCAGGCCAGGGCCATAGTCCACAGAACACAGAAGTCTCTATAGTTTGATAGAGATGTTCTGGATTTTATGAGATGGCATGTTTTGGCCTACTCTGCATGTGACAAAATAGTCCCCAGTTCAAGTTTTTCCTTAGTGATGTAGCCAAAAACTCAAGTGCACTGTGTTGGCATGGCAGAACCACAGGGATTTCTGAGGTGCTGTGATCTTGTAAAGCTCACTATGTGCACATGGTGTGACTGCGCCAAAGTGGTTAAAGGTGTCCTAGGGAAATGCAAGGGGCTTTGGGAGCTATATATGGAGACAACTCCCCCTGCCTTCTTCATCTTACTGGTAGAAGATGTCTTTCTCAACCCCCTTAAAACATGCAGTTCTTTCCTCCACTTCTCTCCCCTTCATAGATGTTTTTCCTCCTGAAAAGCAGAGGCCTCCTCCCCACCCCGCCCCAGCCCCACTTTCTTTTTTCTCCTCTGCAACGGCATCCATTCACTTATTTACATCTCCCCAGTTTCTGAGAAAAGACATCAACAGGAAAGAGGGGAGAAAGAAAGGCTAGGGACTTGACAGAGAGCTTGAGACAACACAGGTCAACAGAGTTAAAGGTTCTAATCCCAATCTGGAGCTAAATGGTGAAAGTGCTGCTGGGCCTATTGTGTTCACATCTGAAGCCAGCCCTACACAATTTTCTTCTCTGGTGGTACAGACAAAATTCAGTCTTTGAGGGACATCCACTTGTGTATAAAGACATCCCTGTACTTCCTCCTGTAAGGAAAGAGTTGCTGAGCATGACACTGGAAGAGAAAAAAGATACATAAGACTCTCTGCAAAGCATGTGTTTCTAATCCTGTCCCTTCCAGCCTTGGTGTTTCCCTGGACTTTTTTCTTTCTGGAGGTTCCCGCTGGAGGAGTAAGCAATGGCATTATTATATTGATACAGCAATTTCAAGAAGCAGAAATATGAAGACAATGAAGGAAACATTTTTACATTTCCCCCACCTTTATACTCCAGCTAGAGATTTTCTGATCTCCTAAGTCCCCCAATATAATTTTTAAACAGTATGTTGCTAGAAAATCCTTATTTGTAGTAGATTTACTTCATAAAGTAGGACAAAGGAATAACTAACTCTCTAGGAAGAGTGATGGAATGTCCTGTGTCATCAGAGTCAGTACCTTTTCTCCCTCCTCATGTTGCATATTTCACTGCTGACTTGACAATTTCAGAGCCGTGAGTGCACAAAAATCACGTAGCTGCAATTTTCCAAAGGATCTGAGAGGCAAGGATCTCAGCTTCTTCCAACCAATTAACCAGAAAACATTCCAATATATTTTTCAATTTACTTGAACAAGAAGCTACATTGCACAGCATACAATCTAAACCTCTAGCTTCCCTGATGAAAGTGGGAGGACTTGTGCCAGTCACAGTTGACATAGAAGGTACAAAGTGAAAAAGATATGCTAAATAAAAAACCTGCTTGGTTCTTGGTGATTTTGGAAACTGCAGTTATCACTTGTGAATCTTTTCATGAAGGCACTAGCAGCTCCTTTGCTCAGAGTGACAATACCTACTTGACTTAGTTTACAATGTCTCACATTTAATTTACATCATAGCAGAACAAGAAACCACTAGAAAACTATCTAGCAAATGTAAGATATTTCATCGAGAGAAAGCAGAACTTGAAACATATTTCAGTAAGGATGCTCATGGGCTGTACAGGGGTAATTGTTTCACCTTCAACTTTAAAAATTATCTTTTCTTCCATTTGTTCTAAGTAACCTCTTATTTTTTCTGAGTGATTTTGCAATAAGAACTTGAACACATTCCCATATTAACAAATTGAAATAGTAAATCAGACTGAAAAATAAAGAATAATACCTCTGCTAATGAGTATCACTAAAAGGTACAATTACTATGAATTTTCATATGCAAGCTGCTTCCAACCTCATGAAATCCAAAAACCTGACATAAAAGCAGAGCTCTGAAACAGCTGGGTAGCTTGAATCTGATATGAACTTTATCTTTCAGAAAGATATGCTGCACATCTTATAGCTGAAGACAGAGCTTTAATTTTCAAACCATGGAGAAGAGAGGACACATAGGGAGAATTCCTCATTACTGTGTCAAGGGAAACTGAGAACATTTGCTTAGACTCCCCAATAGGGCTAAGAAGACATGTTGAAAGTACTGAAAGTTGGAAGCTAATAATATATATTGTAGTCCTTTTATGAGTTTTTATTTTCAAAACATGCATACCTAAAGTAAAAGAGTTCAAGCCTTTAAGTGAGGTTCAAGGGTATACTTTGAAATGAGAATAATAGGTGAGTAGACAACATTTACACCATCTAAATTAGAAGAAAGAAATTAAAATGAGTTTATATCTGAGGTGAAGAAAAAAATTAAGCTAATCATGTAAATCTGAAGTTATTTATGCATCAGCGTCTGGGCAAAAGAATGCAGCAAAAGACAGCTTGCTAACAAAGACTGAACAACTGGGCTTGAAAGGAAACACCAAGGTCTGTAGGAGAAAGAGGAAAGAATGGAGAGACATTCCCCTGTTTGCTGTGACATTATATCTGCAGTGGCCCAGGAACACTTGGCTGAAAATCAAGAACAAGCTCCTTTCAACAAGGTGCTAAAGGCTGACTGGCAGCTAACTGGGTTGAGAAAAAAATTAAGAAAGAAAAAGGAGAATCATAGTAAGTATAATAACGTACATTAAGTGTAGTTTTCACACTTGTAATATCCATCTTAACCATTATCTTTAGATCAGTAGCTAATTAATAATTCTGGACCAGGCCTTGTATACTCGTAATAATACTTTTTGTATCATTTTCATTTGAATTCTTCTCAATGTTTTCTTTGTTTGGGTTCTCTGCCTTAATCCAAATTAACTTTGCTTTTATGTAATGCCCCTGGCAGAGTTTTCGACACTCATGGCACAGAGTCACATTACACTAATCCATGGCANGGGGGGGGGAAGGGAAAGACATGTTGGATTGGGTTAATTTTCTGTCAAGTCATCCTGCCAAGATCGTACAATCTCTAAACCTGACATCAGGAAAACAGAGATGAGACTTTTGGTGTCAGTCAGCAGTTACACTGAATTAGGTATAATGTGAAACTGCACTGTGAGAAAGGAAAGTCACTTCTGGGCATTTTAGAGAGCTGTGAAATGCCCTCCCAGCTTAAGAGAGAGGAATGAGGCTACAGGCCTGTCAGAAGAAAAGAATTTAAAGTGAGGTTGTGTCTGAGGGGAGGGCAAACTCAGTCAGTGTAGACACAGAGTTTGATCCACAGCTCTCTGAAGTCAAATGTTTTAGTTTACGTCAATGGCCTTTGATTAGGCCCAGAGAGAGCTGTAAGATCCAAGGGCTGCCGGGCTTGGTTACAGTCATCAATACTATAAATCCCTGAGAGAGTTTCCTTACTAAACTCTAGGCCTTTTTGCTGCAAGACGCTAACTAAGGGCATGATCCTGAGCAAACTTAGTCCCATTGGCTCCAAAGGCCATAAATTCTTTTGGCCATCTTGCAGCACACACAGATAACCTGCTTTGCTGTAGCTGCTTAATACAAGCACTAGAAAGGGCGAGAGAGACAGTTCCTGGCAAATTGAAGCTGTTCCCATAGCCAGAACTGGGGCTTCCTCTGGGAGCGGGGTGAGTTGGGAAGGCCCCAGCGTGCTGTACACTAGTTGCAGGGGCTCACCCATAGGTGCAGCCGGGAGTAGCAGGGATTTGCCCAGGTTCCTTTCCCTGTGCAAAGGGGAAGCAGGACCCTGAGGCTGCCTGAGGGGAAGCCTTCAGGTAGTCAGATGAGGCATTTTGCACCTCTGAGCCCAGCAAGTGGTCCACTAACTTTAGAGTCTAGAGCAGTTTGTTTCATTTTTGTAGCGTCTTGTGAGAAACAGTCTGATTTCATTCGTTACTAAGCCTTTCTGAACAGGGACAAGCTCAGATGGAAATCCATTCTCTTAGAAAACAGAAGCTATAACCCTCCCTACTGTAAGGGCTGATCATAATGTTGTGGTACACTTGGGAAGTCCTTATCTGCAGATTAACCTCAAAGCTCCCCCTCTTGCTCCCTCAAAACCCAATTTATATTACTTGGTTGTTTGGTTTGGTTTTTTTTCAGTTTTTTTGTTTTTTAAATAAATTTCATTTAAAAAAATTTGCAGGATGAACAGAAAATAAATCAACACTACCAGAAAACCAGCAACTTGATTGTTTCTCCCTGCTTCTGCAAAAAACCCATAAAAGCTCAATTGTCCTCTCAGGACTCCTTGGAAGTCTTAACAAAAGTCTCTAAAAGAAACTAAATGAAAGACCAGGGAGTTAGCAGCAGGGCAGATCTATCACAGACAAATCAGACAAAACCCTCTTTGCTTCTGACTGTATCTGGGCTTAATTCTGATCTCCTTACTCACGCTGAGTAATAATTCACACCATAACTAGCCCCACTGGAGTTGCTAAAATCACTCAGAGTAAGCCATAAGCCCCTTTGACAAATATCAGTCTAATACACTACTGCTAAAAATCTTAAGAGCTAATTCAAATATTATTTTTGTGATTATGTGACCTCAAAAAAGGGTTCTGTTTTTTGTTGTTGTTGAGGCGGTTTGTTATCATCCAAACAAAGACAGGAAGTTTGTGATTTTCTTTTTTTTGTTTGTTTTGTTTTTCATCTTAATATAGAATCCAGCTAGAAAATTAATGTTTTGTCTACCCTAAAATATGCAATGAATATACAAACATATATGAAGAACTGGCACCTTTTTGACAGTTATTAAAACAGTAAAACCTGAGGCCAAGTCTACAGTACAAACTTCTGTCTGAAAAGTATGTTAGTCAGCAATGTAATAGGACAGGATCTCAGCCATTAACCCAGGCTGAGCACCTTATTTGGCCTACCCAGTGATTAGCCTGACACAAAGCCCTCATTTATTCACTGCATCTTCGTGTTGCTTCATTCACCCATATGTACGTGACAGTAACACTGTTAAGATGGAGACTTGCTGTGCTGCTGCAGAAGTGCATACTGTAGATTTTTTTGCACCTTTGTAAGCTGATCTCTTCTATGTGTCTTTCTCAGTGAGTCGTAGGAGGGTTTATCCATGTTTCTAATCACATGAAAGGGAACCATTGGAAAGTATCAAAAGACTATCAACAATCAGGCAAATTTTCCTGTATTTCAGTCTAGCAAGGCTGGACACCAGCACAAGCAGAAACACTCCAAGAGCTAATCACGCTCCTTGGGAAGACTGTTCTGCTCTTGCTTAAAATACCAAATTCCTGTGAGTGAGTTCAGCATGGAGACGCAAAGCCTGAGGAAGTCCCCGAGGTGCCAGCAGCGAAGCTGTTCAATGAATGCCATTGCACAACACGCCCAGCGGTCCTGCCAAACTCCTCCTCCAGCGGGAAGCCTGGCAACAAGGCACTCAACCAGTTGAACAAAAACTACAAGCTTTGCACCATGCGAGCGATTTGCCAACAACCAGTAGCCCGCGGGCTGGATACTGTTACCTAGTTATTAATGAATGCTGCTGATTAACCTTTGGAAAGTACTTTGTCCACCACACCTACTGGTGGGAACCTGCAGTGGTAATGCTCAGGGGAGGTTGCTGACATAGATAGGAGTGACATTGGGGATAGTGAATAGGCACTCCAAGAAGTGACAATGACTTTAAGAGTTGGGAAGAGGAGGGGGGGAGGGTAAGCTTTTTTTAAGCTTTTAAAAATTTATTAACATACAGACTCCACTGTAACTTACACTGTATCTCAGGCTGCTGTGCTTGACTGAAAACAAATTAAAGTTTTGTTCAAAAGACTTCCTATTATGCCCTGCAGTAAATTTGGCAGAGATTGTGATGCCCCCCTCAACTATTCTCATCCACGTTTGAAGCCGAAAACTCCTCGACTCCTGAAAGTAATGCACTGCTGAACCCTAGAAGATGGCCTCTAAAGCACTGAAAAGTGATGTGCCAGGCTCCTAAGAATCATGAGGCTAGTTTAAAACTCTGGCAGAAAAAACTTTTGTATTTATATTTATTAGTCTTTCTTGGTCATATCTCCTAAGCATTTTTGACCTTACTTTTCTTTAGAAAATATCAAATAAACAAGTTAAAACTCAGTGAAAGGGTCATGAAATAACCTGACTCTAGGGGCAAGAACATCAAGAAACATAAAATTCTGAAATAGTACAAAGTTTGCACTAAGATATTGAGACTTGATGACTACAGTGAAAGCACAGGGAATAAGCAAATATGAAGGAACTACCTGAATCTTAATCATGGATAGAAATGAAGGAGGAAAACCAAACAAAACCCAAAAGAAGAGTACAGAAAGTACAAATGTGGAAGAGAAAAAACTGCACAAAAAGCATATTATAAAGAGGGGAAAAAACAGAATACAATAAAAAAACAATAACAGCCTCACTTTATCTATTACCACAAAAAGACTGCTTATGCATACCTTCACTAGGGGATCTGCAAAACACTATTTTTAAAATAGTTCTGTTTTCTCAATTTAACAAAACTGTTACTTTTTACACTAAAAGCACAGTAAAAAAAAAAAAAAAGAGAGATTTCTTGCCTAAATCCTCCTTTAGGTTGATATTTCACACAACAGTTGAGCCAGTTTGACAGCTTGCTGCTGTTGATTGGGGAAGCAGCCTCATTCCCCTGCTTTGTTCCCAGCCATGTGGTCTTATTTCTTCCCTTGTGCTGAAACTGGCACTTATCTGACACCCCAGTAAAAAATATACCACTCTCTAAATGAAAAAAATATTTCTTTTTTTTCTTCTACAGATATTTTTGTTTGTTTTTAAAAGACATCAAGGAGAAGTAGATGAGATTGCTGAATAGTCCTATGAAACCTCACCCTTAAAACATTCCTGGAACTACGGAGAAGACAGACATTTCTGTTTTGTGCCTGTTCTGCTCATTTTACTGTTACCCATTTCGTTTTATTAAATGTAAATATTAAATGCAGTGCCATTCTCTTCATAAATTAATAAAAATGATGCAAAGGGGGAGGTTATAGCCCCTATGCAAACTGCAAACAAAAGCAGGATATGAGAAGTAAAGCCAAGCTTCCCTCTGACTTCCACACTATGGACTGACACTGTACTGAGCAAAGATCAAGGCAGGCTGAAGACCAAACCCAGAAAAAATTACTAATAATTTGCCATATTCTGCCTTCATTTACACACTTGCAATCTGGTTGATGTTCACTGCTTCAGTTTCCCCTCACAGTAGAATTTGGGTTTGTCTGTACAGCTTAGTTAGACTTTCCTTGTTTTCATGACATTACTACCATTATTTAAATAAAGGATTTGTTTTTGTTCTCTTCTGTTTCTGGGAGGGACAGATTTCTTTTTGAATGTTCTTATAACAGGATGGAAAAATCTGTGCTTATGCTATAATCCACAGACCACAAAAGGATGTCCATTACTTTGCATTAGCCAAAGATTTTTCTTTGGGCAACATTATTGCCAGACACACAAAAAATAAAAAAAAAAAAAGAAAAAGAAAAAAACATATTGCTGAAAACAACACTTATTTTCCAGTATTCAACCCTTATTCTTACTCATAAGAGTAGTCTCATTATTATCTGTGGTACAAACAGGACATGGCAGAATTCAGGCTATTAAAACCAGAGATTATTCAAAAGTTAACATGTGTTTTTTATTTACAGAAACAGAACAAAAGGGACTCTAATTGAAACAGATAGTTTAAACAAAAACAGCATACTACTTATGCAGATAGTATGCTTACATAGATACACACGTGCGCACATACTCACACCCAGCCAGAGCTTCCAGTGTTTTCTGACTCCTGGTATTACGCATAGGAACCTAGTAGGCCCAAAAACCCTGGTACGCATGCCAGGATTTTCTGGGTATCCAAGCTCCCCAGTACCAATCTGGGAGTCACTAGGCACGAGAAGAGCCTCTGCTAAAATGGAGCAAGATCCTCAGCTGCCTTTCAGGGAATTTGTCTGTGTTTCAACAAATCCAGCAGATTCCTGAAAAATATCTGAGGATATTTGATGAAGTGACATTTCCCTGATCATTTCCCTTATTGTTCCTTTTTAAGAGACAGCTGAAATTGCTTGTTAAAAGAAACAAACACAGGAAATGAAAACGGGTGAAAATAATTTCTTAATTTTGAGGGTGCACTAAGATGGAGCAATCCCTACCAAAGATAAATGAAAAAGTAAACACACTGATTTCAATCAAGAGCACTTTTCATAAGAATATTTCACTCACTAGTTGCCGCTGATGGCTCCCTGTTCCTTTTAGAGGTGTGTTACCCACTCTGGAATATACACAAGAGTTCAAGTGTTGCATAATTACACAAAACAAGGCCTATACAAGAATATCCTGTTTTGCTTCCTGTACACTCACTAGGGTGGCTCAGCTGAATCCTTGACAACATCTAGCTCCACGAAGAAAACATCAAGACTCCTTGCTGATAGCAGTTTTTTTACCTAGAGCTTCTCAGCAGTTGGGCTGTTTAGCCCCAAAGTGTAAGCAGACAATCACCCTATTGTTTACTTTCTAGTCAGAAGGAGCATTACTGCTTTTCTTCACTGTCCACAGCCTCTGTAATCCTAGCAGTCATGTTCACTCAGCAGTAAGTCTAAATATGTGCTTCCCAAAGGAGTTTCAAATCCATGACATAGATTAGCATCACTCTGGATTGACACTATCTGTGACAGATTCCACAGTAATTAACATTTTAAACCATGGTCAATAATGAAATTATTTGATGAGGACTCTATCCCCCAAATCATGAGAAATTAACAAATTTAAGGGGTATTATTATTCTAATAAAGTGAACAGGCTGTGGAGGACAACGCATCTTTCAAAAACCCTGTCAGCATTGCTTCATCTCATTACATATCACTATACCTTAAAAAAAAAGAGTGATTCAATTGTGTGATGGTGAATCATGAAACTTCACAAACATTCAAGGAACACACATGCCACTACAAATTAACCATTAGCACTGCATGGTATTCATCCTTTCTGTCACACACTGTGGGAAGCATGCCTTATTAGCATGGAAGCACCGAGCAATAGTATCCCAGTGTACTTAACATTCGCTTACCTTGGAAAAAAGAGCACACAATGGCAGTCTTAAACAAAAAACCCAATCTCCAAAATGCTGCAGCTCTATTCCTTTCCACATTTAATCCTAGGATTTAAAAATTACAAAATTGAATCCTAAAGCCTTTTCTTTCCCCTCTTCCAGTTCACTGTTTTTTACAATGAAATGTAGTTTTTGCATTTTTAATCAGCCTTAATCATAAACAAGGCAGGCATCACAATTGCAGCTATTTCAGGGTTCCCCCTCACACACTTCTTTTTTGGTTTTGAATTTCAATAGTACCCTCGACTGGGGGTCTTCCTGGATCCCAGATGTCGAATTATATGGCCTATCCTATTCTTCTTATAGTGGCAATCCAGTTCCCTGTTAAGTTTCACAGGAATCTGAATAGCTATTCTGAAATCACCCCTTTCTTCCTGAATTGTATTACAACTGAACTTAATTTTGTCATCTTGATTATTAAGAAATAGCTCTCCTTAACAGTTTCTTAGAAATATGTGCTTTCTTCTTTCTCTTTTATCTCTTAGTAATATGAAGCATCCTGTGCAAATCCTTAAAAAAAACCCACAAACAAAAAGTTCACATTTAGCATCAGTGTTCCTGTTTGAGGTCCTGTGCGGTCTATAAAGCCTTGAGAAAGGGGCCCACTTCCCATACCTATCCTACTTACATGCTGTTTTATTTAAGAATCAAGAGTACATTTTACAACCACTTTGCCATGTTAAAAAAAGAGAAACATAAAAGTGACTTTCAGGGGGAGGGTAGACATGTTTTGTTTCACTAGCTTCTTTCAGAGTAAACTTGTAAAATAAAAAGATATAAATGCCAAACAATTTTGTAAAAGCTAATGTAGCAGTAAACCAGAGCCTCCCACTGACGTAGAAGCAGAACTGGTATTTTAAACCTGTATAGCTTTAACATACGTTTTATACATATAAGTGTTTGAAATTTCATTTCTTCCTAAGTGTAACTCAACACTATGGAATCACACACATCTCAGAAATTACTCCTACCCACTCCTAGTTCAAATAGTAACAGAGGCTTGCTGGCAGATATGGTTAACATTGTGTAAGGTATTTGAACTAGCAGAGCAGTTGAGATATGTAACACAATGCATGACGAAGGCAGGCAATGGCCTTTGGCACCCCTGCTCATACCATTATTAATTATGCATTTCCTTCATCTTATTAATGTTTGAATGGATATAAAAAACAAACAATGCTGCCCTAAAGGATATTACAGCCTTACTACAGCCTGACATCTTTCTGGGATGGATAACAGAGGAACCAGTCCTACAAGAGAACTTTGGCTTGTATGTCCTCAAGACAATTTTGGTTTTGGATAGATTACATGGACAACTGTTATCTGGCTTTGGGAGGGATCATTTCTTCAGAGATATTGAGAACCCTGTTGAGCTTCATGGCAGCAGTCGTAACCTCCCTTGCTCTTACAAAAGAAAAAAAAATCTGTTGAGACTCAACCATACCAGCAAACCATTAAGTTATTGAGTAATCTCAGACTACCTGCACACTCAGGCATATCTCTTTGTGTTCATTATGCTATGATTGTCATTTCATAATTTGCTTTTAAATCATAAAGATCTAAAACCCCTATACTTACAGCAGCTGAATTACTATCATCTTAGATAAGTTCAGAGCTGAAGTTTAGATAAAGTTATCTAAATTTGCCTGTAAAGTTATAGACTTGTAAAGTTACCTGAACTTGTACAAGTCTCAGCTCCTAACTTTAGATAGGTCCATAAGTGACATAACTTTAAACAATTCTATTTCCTGAGCACTATGCTTTATTACCATTATCAAAAGGACGAACTAAACTCCCATTGTTCATGCTGTACCAGTTTACAGCAACATCTGCTGGATAACCTACAGCTGTAATAAGAGAGACCCTGACATACTGAAGTGACAGAACAATATGAGACATGGCTATGGGAAGGCAAGGGTTAGATAAGAGGATAAGAGAAGGCTTTCACATCAAAGACTTTGCTTCACAATGACACCTACCCTTTGCTACTGCCTGTGCCATTGATTCCATGACTTGCCTGGATTGCTAGTTCATCTAGAAGGC
>VYZV01038668.1:0-12437 GCA_013401275.1 Pandion haliaetus | reverse complement strand
TTTTTTTTTTTTTTTTTTTTTGTCCTTTTTATAAAAAAATACAGGTTTTTCCTTCTTTGAAATTGCTTTCTGTTTTGTAATATGAACTCTGGCATGAAACCTTTCTTCCTTCAAACTAAGTGGAATAATTCAGCTAACCCAAACTGTGTGTGGTGGTGGTGTTTTTGGATTTTTCGTTGTAACCTTTTTTCATTCTTTGCATTGTATGTCCCAAACTGGGACAACATGTAGTTTTTCAAAGTGTTGCTTTTTAACAAAATGGGAAAATTGTTCCACATCTACCTCTAAGAAGAATTTCAGGATGTCTCTATTTGTTTCTGTTCTTCAGCCTTTTTTTTTTCTTTTTTTTCCTGTTTCCTTCTATATCTTGTTTTGATCTTTCTTATCCTTGAAGATTCTCTTGAGTTGGAAGGCATCCTTAGTGTATCTTAGCTGACATCATCTTTACAGCCAGACTGATAACACAATAAGAAAAAACACTGCATTTACATTCCAGCTTAATTTTGTATTTTTGATTAGTGTCTGCTTGAACAGATCAAAAAATAATTGCCTGGCTAAAAATATGAAGCTCTTTGTTATGATTTTTTTGTAGTAGGAAAACCATTTTGATTATGGGTGCAGTTGATTAGCACCTTTCCTTTCAGTCATTTCTGTTTGTGGGGTGGTTTTGTTGTTGTGTTTTGCTTTTTTAAAAAAGAGCCTTAAAACGTTTCAGCATTCATTACGTTATCTTGTTTCTCAAAAATGCACAAAGGCAGTGGAGTTTTGGTGCCTATGTTTCACCTTGAAGAAGAAATTGATTCCATGTCGCTACTGAAAAGGGCGTACATACTTACCGTGTATGTGTGTGTTTCTTACCATATAGTAAGTCTTTAACATCATGGGCACAAAAGTTGAAACAAAACCAACCAAAAAGAATAAATGCCGAAGAATCACGTGTGAACTCTATGCAAGAAAATGAGCAAGCAAAGACATTACCCTTTGTGAATGTAAGTCTTTATTTTATGGTGTTTTTCTAATTTTATTCTTTTCACTGGTATTTTTTTCAGTGTTGTAGTATGTTCTGATTCAGTATGTGCTTTCATACTTAGCTTTAAGCACTTGAGTAGTCGTGTTCCCATTTATATGTTTAAAGTTTATGTGGGCAGAGTTTGCTTCTTGGATCATTCTATACTTACATAGCAATTTTGGCTTATTTTATTCCTTGCCTAGTTTTTGTCTTAATTTACCGAAGTGGCACGTGTTCTTCCCTTATAGAGATAATAGTCACATTCTCAGTTGAAGCTTCACGTCATGGTAATTTATTATGCCCTATAATTTCTGGAAGGATCTTCGATTTTAGCTGGTAACGTCCCTTTGCATATGGAGGGATTAGCGATTTTCTTCAGGATAGATAGTATTCTTCCAGACTGGGATTTGTAAATTGCAGGGATTTTTTGGTTTAGTTTGGTTTGGGCTTTTTTAGTGTTCTCAGCAGTCTGTTATGCTAAAATCCAAACATGTTTTGTTGGGTTTTTTTTTCCTTTTTGTTTTTTTGTGTTGTTTATGTAAGAATAATACATTATTTTCTGAGTGTGTATGACTATGATTTGGCTAAATTGAACTACTCCAAGCACAGTTACAGCACTAGTTGCTATAAGTAACCAACCCCCACAATAGACATTTAGGAAATCTGATTGGCTCTTTAGAACCATTTGTAGTAATGCCTATTGCTGTGACTGCTGAATCATCTCAGAATACTTCTTTTGAGAAGATTTTTGTTTGTGTCCTGCCCCATATTCTTGTCTTAATAATTGTGTATGTCCACAAATCTGATTATTTTGGGGAGGGAAGTTTCATGACATAATATTTTTGATCCGAAAGGATGTTATGCAACATGATTGTATGAGGAATCATCATACATGTAACTATGAAGTTTTAGAATTACTTTCAGTATATTAAGTGTCACAGACCTCTCTCCTTATGCTATTTTTAAGGAAATAATTCCTGAAACTCTGTGAGTGACTCCACCTACAAGAGAATAGAACTAGCAAATATGAATCACTTTGAATCAAGGCAGGGTCTGTTTTCTTTCCTGTGGTCATTTTGAGGGTGATCCAGAAAGGGTAAGAGTAGCTGTTTGGACTTGCTGTCTCTAGTCTTCTACTGTCAGTGGAAACAAGATGTTACTCTAAGGGTATATTTCAAACCAAGAGTCAAATTTATCTGCTGTGGATTGTCGCTTTTCTCTGTCAGCTTTTGAAAATACCTTTATCTTTCTATTCCTTTGTAAGAATTCAGTTGATACCCCTTCATTTTCCTTTCTTCCTCCTTAGGCAAAGGAGAATACCTAAATAAAAACATTAAGAGGGACAAAATAGCCTTGAGGTGAGATGGTACTTCATGCAAAAACTTGAAAAGCTTTAGTTCTAAATTTTTTTCTTACTTTTGTTAACTCAATGGTTACTATCCTGTTTTAGTCCTCAGTTGTATGAGCTGTATGAATTTGCCACGTAGCGTGACTGTTAAGCTGCTGTAAAGGAACAAAAAGCCCTGAGTATGGTAGAAAAGAGCAATGTGAGATGACCATTTTAAAGCTAGCTGCCCTTACGCAATTGCTTTTGTGTTGTTGTGTTATATCAATGACGTTTCTTCCTTTAAGGAAGAGGAGAGTTGGAGCAAATCTTAAATTACGTGATTTTTTTTTTTTTTTTCCCCCCATGTGTTGGTCCCACCCTTTTCAAAGTTGTGTCTGTAATTAGCTGGGGAGGTTGCGTAGAAAGTTTGGAGTGATGAGAAGAAGGGTATGTAGTATCTTGTCTGTCTGGGATGACAGACAGTGTTTACCTCTGGATTTGTGGTAGGTGGAGTCATAACAGCTGAATATATGAAATTCCAATTTTAGGATGAGGAAAGAGTAACACTTTATTGGTAAGTCATCCCTCTATATACTTGCACCCCTTAAGGAGCAAGGTTTAGATGACTGTCCAAAATGTGTATTTTTGTAACAGTTAATCTCAAAAATGCTCCACAAGTGGACAGGCACATGACTTAATTAAAAGATAGTGATATTTTCGATGTGGCTTAGCTTAGTTCCCCTTTTGACTGTGATTGCCCTGAATATAAATTGTACAGGTTTGGATCATGCTGTATAATTAAATTTAATCTCTTTATTTAAAAAGACTAATAACATTCACATGCAATTTTTAAAAATTGTGGCCTTGATTTTTTTTTTTCCTTGCCTTGTGATTTTTCCTTATAAACTTGTTTTTCCCTTGTAATTTTAGACAAACCTTACTGATGCTGCTTTGCCACCTTACACTTTTTACCTCAATCAACCGAATGAAAGTCCGAATTCCTTAGTATCTGAAGCTTCAGGTATAGTTAATTTCTTGTACTTAAATTTCCTTTTCTTTTGAATTCTCGTTATTTAACACTCTTACTAGAATGCATCCGCAATAACTATGTGGAGGTGAGGAGGATTTGAGCACCAGCAAGCTATTAAACTTTGATACAGCATAATTCTGCTTTTCTTGCTCTTACGTTTCAAGCTGATGGAACCTCCTACGTATCACTGCTGGCAGATGTAGGGCATGCAGCAATTTTTTTCTTCAAACGTCTCAACATTTCAAAGCTGAGCTTTATGTTTAAAACTGTTTCATAATGTAATTACTAATAAAATCATGTTGGGGTATCCAATGACCTTTTAAATATTAGCATTGTTGGTCTAATAATCACAGGAGTTCATGGTAATAGAGGCAGAATTCCTGTAAGCCAAGGGCATGATTCAGTAGCTGTGTGAATAGACGAGAACAAAATAACGCAGCATGTAATGTGGTGATTCTTTAATTGGGAGGTCTGTGTGTGTGCTTTTTTGTGTGTTGGTATGGTTTTGCTTTTGGTGTTTTGAGGGGTGTGTGTGAGGGGTAGTTGGTGGTGCTTTTGGGGGGTTTTGGGGGTTTGGTTGTTGGGGTTTTTTTGGGTAGGTGGGTGCTTTTGGTGTGTGTGGGTTGTTTTGTTTTGTGTTGTTGTTGTTGTTTTTTTTGGGGAAAGCCAAACAACTAATTGACATATTTTGATTGTAACAGGGTGGATTCATTTCAGTAACAAAGAGGGGCACAGAGATGCAGCCCTGCAAACTGTGTATTTATTGCTTCTTCACAACCCATAGAGAGAGGGATACATACAAGAAATTGAAGTGGGATTGAGACTGTATCTGTTTCTCTTGTGTGATCCCTCTTAGTCCTGGTAGTCTGTCTTTTTGCATGCTATAGAGCGCTGTTGAGTACCAAACTGAAGAGTTCGTAGTTCCAAGTGGCTGTCTAGGATTATTCCTTGGGTAATACAAGTTTTAAGTGCTATACTGGAATCAGTAGAACTACAGAAGTTTGTGGTAAATGAGAATTTGTTCCTTGAACACCAAAGAGTAAATCTGTATGTTTTCACTCATGTATAGCTTTTCTTACTGATGTCGTGTGATGTAATACTGATTATGTTGCTTGTGCTTTGCACTGAGATTTTTGTAACTTCTGGTAACAAATGCTTTAGTGAGATTCTTAAGCAATAGATGCAAATAATTAATACAGCATTCCTGTTAGCTGACAAGGTAACATCTTACTAATGGATTTTGAGATTCCTGTTCTATAGCTGTGAGCTTGAAATTTGTAAATTTTTTTTTTTTCTTTCACTGTTTTTTCTTATCAGGACTTTCGTACTGGAAATTAGATGAAAAGGAGATGTATCGCTCTTTACCGGAGAATTTCAGAAGCGAGTTTGCTGATATTTTCTCCACAAAAGTATCACCACAGGAGGTAAACTTTGTATGTGTTTTAAAAGTTGCCTTATAGTTGCTTGTCATCTTTGCTTTCTTCTATGATGGAAAGAATCAGTCCTCCAGAAGCTAACTTTTCTGTGAGAACTCTTGTTAGCTCAGTCTCTCATGTTCTGTTCCTTCATTATTCATTTACCCCCGCTAAAGTCACTTGGAATTTATTGACCTTCTTTTGTCATTTAAAAGAAATTGTGTGTATAGGAGATGAAAAGAGACCAACTAGCATACTAAAGGTGTATGTGCCTCATTGAAGACACCTTTTTAAATTGGATGCATTGAATAAAGCCTTCTGTTCTGAACCGATTTATTAGCTAAAACCACCCCACAACTTGTTTCTCTATATTGGGGATGGAGGATTTTGTTCAGATAAACTCATGTAGCAGTTTTTCTGTTGAAGTTGTCTTCTGCTGATGAAACGAAGCTATCGTCATTGAAGGATATTTATCATAAAAGACAAAGGGAGAACAAGCAGCTGCCAGACCAGAATTTTATGCCTTCTTCCCAGTCAAGTCACCCGCCAGAGGTAACATTACTTTCTTTACTTCACATCTCAGTTTGAAAATATGATCAGTTACAGGCTGCTTTCACATTAATTGGCCCCTGCTGCCACCTCCAGTGTTACGCTGGAACAGCAATTTGTGCAGCCATGGGATGAACCAGATGGGGAAGGGATCCAGCTGAAAAGAACCTCTAAGAATACCCTGGGTAAACAGGCACCTTTGCTGCACAGCCGTGAGGGTGGCGCAGGGATGAATCTGCTTATGCTGAGGCTGCAGCTGATGAAATGCACGTGGAACTGCAGTCGCAGAAGCAGGGTTATCTTACTGCTTCCCCCAGGACGAGTTAATTCCACCGGTGAAACAGCAGAGGCACAGGTTGTGGAAATATTCATTGTCATATCTGTTTCTTTATACAGCTTTCAGTCCTGTACAAAATCCAGTAATGATGGCTACTGTGTGACTATCTTGTTTATGTAATTCATGAAGTGATTTTCGTAACTGTACAAAGTTACTGTTTCAACCTACAAGCAGATATCATAGTCCTTCTATTTGCATAACTGAAATTTCAAAGGTTTTGTAGACAGCTACAGATGTTAGGTACGTCTTTTATTCTTAATGGAAACTTTGGAACTCAAGTTGCAAACATTGGGAATATGTATCATAATCTAAGCTGTTATAGGCCCCTTCATCTTGCTTGTCACTACCAAACAATTGTAGTAATATTCAATATAATTCCTGCAATATAGTATATGGATTACTAATGCCTTCAGATTAAACTCCATTTGCAAGAACAAAAGTTAAACCACAATTTTTTTAGCATTATAACTTATTTCCTAGATCTTGACGTTGGACCCAACCCTGCATATGAAACCAGGTCAGCAGAACCCAGGATGCTGTTCTTTCAATATTCCTGAAGACACTACTCCTTTTTCTCCAGACTCTATGGCGGAGCCTGGATTTTCAAGTCATTGTGACACAGACACTTTTTCACAGACAAGTAATTCATCTCAGTTAGATGATTCTCCAAAATATCCTGCCAGCAGCAGAGCTGTGCATTTGGATCTCTGGAGAAATCACCCATTCCAAAATGAAAACAAGATGAGCTGTCCGTTTCCAATGGCATATACGGATGCTAATAATGATAATCAAGTGAACACTGAGGGGGAAGAAACACTGACTCTAACTCCGTCTTCTATTACTCAGTGTGCTGACAACAGTTTGCCAGAATATAGTCTTTCAGTGACATCTGTTGAAGATCCTGTGATAATGTCAAAGTAAGTAATTTTTTTTTCTTTTTTAAAAGTCATAGAGTTGGCACTTTCATGAAAGAAGTGAAACTTAACAATACTAGTAAAGCGAACAAAATATGTGAGTTTTGTTTGCTTAGAACATAGCTAGACATTGCTGCTTTTTTTCTTTTTTTTCCCCCTTTTTTCCTAATTCTTTTTTTTCCCCTGAAGTGCAGATGGTGTATAAATAGAACAGTCATTTTCCACTTCTTACAGTTGTCTTTCTTTAAACCGTACTATTTAATCTTCTTAAGGCCGTACTGTTTAATCTAAGGCACGATATTTGTGCTGTGTCTTCCTTGGATGTCAAAGCCTTAACTGGAAGGCAAAATAATTTTCGATGCTTTAATGCTTTGGCTACTGCTTTTTATGTGTTAAAACAAAAATACATAGTTCCTTCATAGGCTGTATGAGGGAGTTAATTTAGGCACAGAATTTCAAAGTTCTGTGGGGGTTATGTTTTCCTATTTTGAGTGAAATGGCATGAGAAGCACAGAATTACTGTACTTAGTGAATGGGGGATATTTATTTTTCCTATTGAAGCTCTCACGGTTTGCACATGGACAAGCAGACATGGCATATATTCCATGTGTGAGGGCTTATGTAAGGGTCATGGTTTCAAGCTAGTTCAGTGTTTGGGTTTTCCTATTTTAATTTTACGTGCGTAGTTTCTAGTGCATAGCAAAGGGGAGAAGAGAGTGTAAAGCTTTGTATTGCATTTGTATATATTATTATTAATATGAAGACTTCTGTGCAAGCCTCAGGTGTCTGACACCACTGTCTTAGATGACGAAGCTTTCTGTGCTTTAACGTGAATGCAACAAAGTTCTGTAAGTGAGATATATATGCTGATTTCATTATGTGTGAATGAATACGGCAATGTGTGGTCATGTGGATAGCTGGAAATTTTTTTTTTGTTCTTAATTTTGAAAATAGGATTAGGCAGAACTTGAGGGAAAAACATGCTCGACACATAGCTGATCTACGAGCTTACTATGATTCTGAGATACATAGCTTAAAACGGCAGCTGGAGGCAAGCCATAAAACTGCTTCATCTGAAGACTTGAAGAAAATCAATCAAAATCTTGCTGACAGGTACTGTTTGTCCTTACTTGTCCTCTTCCTCTGTTACATCATATTCTTTCCGCTTTAAAGACTGAGTATGCTTGTTTAGAATACCTTGAAAAGTTTATGTCGCTCTTCAATTCTGAAGATTTCATGCATCTATGATGCTAATATTTTCCTATTAAATATAAATTTTGCATTATTTAATGCAGCTGTTTAAGATAAGTTTAAAATTGTTGTTAGGCAACAAGAGTGATGTTTGGACCAGAGATCTTGTTTGGCCTGATTTTTGCTGAAGCCAGTATAAGTTTTGCACAAGAAAGGCTGGCAGGCAGAGGTAGTCCTAAGCAACTTGTAATGGAACTATGTTGTAAGATAGTGCTTGCCTGTTGTGCTGGTGAACGTCATCCTTCTTTACCTTTCCTGTCAAAACTACACGTGATATCGGACCAGTCTTGAATTTGTTGGTGGCTTTATAAAGCCAATTTACCAGTCAGTGCTCTTTGACCAGAAGTTAGTACTGGAGTCTGTGTGCCTCACCTGTATATTCCATTAGATATAGCTTGAATGTTTGCTATATATAGAAGTTCGATGTGATTTTTATATAATTATTGCCAGTCAAAATATATATTGCAAATTTAGACAGCTAAAATACATTACAAAATTCATGCCCTTCAGAATAATTGAAAAAGTGTCTGGGTAGCTGGGAGTCTTTTGTACTTGTCTTCCAGCACTAGTGTGTTCTAACTATTAAAAGTGACTTCTGAGCAGTCATTTATTGAGTTAAAGTAGCTTGCGGTGTGATTTCAGTCATTAATTATCACACAGCATCATCAATTAGCTGAAGTGGAACTCTGCTCTGGTGCATCTCAGCTGCTTTTGGTTCTGCAGCTCTTACGCACTGAGCCATCTGGAGTCTCTGCACATGTTCCCAGTTTGCTGCTTGCCTGCCATGAGCACCACAGCCCTTTGGACCAGAGACGCTGGGTGCTCGCTGCAGTGGCTGAGGACTAGGGGAGGAGGTCACAGGCTGGGCACCAAAATTCATGGGGATGCTTGAGGAAGGAAAGAGGGCTATAAAATGTAGATTTATTATTTTGAGATTTCAAGAGATTTTTGTAACCTGTATGTTCTAATAGGTGTGACCAATTAGATGCGGCTCTGAATGAAGGAAGTGCTCGCATAAAAACCCTTGAAAATAAGAATAATATGCTAGAAAAGCAAGTGGTAAGTATATGTTCTTAAATCAAGTTGCTTTTTAAGTAAAAGGGTAAGAGAATTCACTTGTTCATTATTAAGTTGATCTGTGTTTACATATCCTTCTTTTTATTTTCAACCTTTTTTCTTAATATATGACATCAGCCAATATGTTACACTAGTGGTTTTCCTAGCTGAGTTTCTTAAGACTCACTACTTGAATCATCATTGCTTTTGCTTATGAACAACCTTCCAGGTTACCAGGGATCAAACAAAGGTTAAGAGTGAAATATTGTGATGTGCTTATGATGTCTTTCTTTAGATTGTTATTTAAGTTTATTTTGTTTTAATTACTTTCTCTTTGCTTTCTTATTAGAGCTGTGATAAAAGCAAATCTCATCTGCACTTTGGCAAAAATATTCTCTTAAGTATATTTATACACTCTTTCTGGCTAGGTCAGACCAGTTTGCTTATGACTGCATAGCTGCGATAATTGGTCAAAGAACAGGACACTTTGTCATGGAAGTTAGACACCTGGAGAGACTAATTAATTCCACCTTTTTTTAGACATTTTTCTATGCTGGGAAGCAAGACAGTCAGCTGGGATTAGAGGCCTAATCTCTAGATATTTTAAGTCCTATAAAATAAATACATCTTTTGGGTTTTTATTCTCCATTTTCATTCTTTATACATCACAGAAATGAGCAAAATTCTTGTTTAGTTCATGTGCAGATGTACCCTAGTTTTCTATTTAGATGATTTTAGATCATGCTTTGTACTGAAATAAAAAATCTGCTAGGTAAGCATTATAATTAATGTTTTTTCTCCTACAGGCAGATTGGAGAGAACGCTTTTATGCAGTCAGTAATACTTCCAAAGTTTTGCAAGAACGTATTGAAGAAATGCGCACAAATAATAAAGAGAAGGATAACACTATCAGTCGACTAAAATCGAGGCTTAAAGATCTAGAGGAAGCATTTGAAAAGGCTTATAAGTTATCCGATAATAAAAACACAAGGCTAGAGGAAGAAAACAAAATGTTTCAAAACGTAAGTAAGAAAATGGGCAACGGTGTTTACAGTTGCACAGCACCTTACAAACACAGCAAGTCCTGGGTGTTTTGGAAAACTACTCAAAAGTTTACCATTGCAAAGTCTTAATGTACAACTAACAGAACAGAAATTATTCAGCTGACTGCTTAGTAGGCTAGGTGTTAGGTGATACTAGGGACCTAATAGATAATTAGAAACAATTATTTAAGGCAGCAAGTGTGCACTTGATGTGATAACAGTTGTCATAGTCTGTCTCAGGTACTGTATTACTCTACGTGCTATTAATTTTATTTTTAGAGGTATTACAGAAAGTTACTTTAGAAAGTTATTTTTTCCTCTCAAGCTTAGTGGGGATGGACTGAATTTTTCATAAGTCATCACAACTTGCTAAAACTATTAATTATGTATGATTTTAGGCTGAATCAAAGAAAGCGTTCCTCTGATTCTTCAGTAGTAGCTTTATGGAATGTTTAACTGGACTGGCAAAATGGGTATTAGCTGGGAAAGCTACTTCATGCTTTAACTCCTTTTTTACAATTAAAATTTCAAAATACAAAGTCAGCTTTAAAGTCAGTGAGGACTTTTACTGGTTCATTCGTCCCCTTCAATTTCTTTAGAGATAATAATTTGAAAATTAGAAGTACATTGTGTAAGTAGCTCTGTCTCATCTTGTCCTGTCTATAACTTTTTGTTCCAATTACACGGTGCTAGAACTTAACAAATACTATTAAAGTACACTCTGTATCCCCTGTAGTGCTTCTGCATATGTTAGACAAGCAATTAGATGATTTTACAGCAGTCAACAAAACTGTTAATGTATATGGTCTCAGTGTGGGTTTCTGTGTTCTTTTTTTGTTTTGTTTTAGCTTTTAGGAGAATACGAGTCCCTTGGAAAAGAACATGAAAGAGTGAAGGTAAGTACATGCTAGTTAATTAAAAAACCAAACATGCAAAATATGTGATAATGTGCCGTAGAATTAACTGAATTAAGTATTTTGAAAAAGATCAAACGGAAAGATCCATATTTATTTTAACTGATAGCTTATTACTACATCTTCAGAGCCCTGGAGGGAAAAGGAGGGAGTTTGGAATGTATTATTTTCCAGTCATAGACAGCAAAAATACTGCGAAGTCAAAGCCAAAGAAATTTAATGGACTTCCCTTTCAAATAGGAAGGTGTATTGAATGTATGGTTTTCAAGACTGTTGTAGAGTTACTCGGTTTTTCTTTTAATACACTTCTGTAGTTTCTAGGCTTTTTACTTTTTTCCTTGTGTACTTGTAGGATACATTAAATACAACTGAAAACAAATTGCTTGATGCAAACACGCAGATTTCTGATTTGAAAAGGTAAATGTGAAACTGTCTTATTACTATTTTAACAATATGAAATGCAGGCTATGGCCTAAACATTTACTCCTAGGTTATGAAGGCTGTAGATCTTGCACCTTTAATTGCACCTAAATGAAGCATTTGATGTTGCTTTATGTTACTTTGTACACACTGTAAGAATCTTGTTATTTTGGGATATGTGGGTTTTTTTCCTACTTCCTCAAGCACCATGTCTTCCAGTGGGATGTAATTAATAGCTTGCTTTGTGACAGTTGTCACTCAGCTAGCCCAGCCAGTCCACTGCTCAAGCTTTTTACTGCTATAGTTGTCCTCTCAGGAACCCCCAGCTTCAGCTAACCAGTCTCTGTTCTGGTTTTCAAGAGCAAGGATGTTGACAGGAGTTTGCCGTTCAAGATTATGGCTCCTAGGCATGAATAAAGGACAGAAAGGTGTTCTGGGTATAGAGCAGGAATAATACCTCCTGTGGATGTCCCTCATGCTACCTGGATGTATTTTTCGGTTGGGAGAACAGAAATCCGTTGAGCTTATTACTTTCTGGGTAGGCCCTAGCCAAGATGTATGTGACCTTCAAGGGATTTACCGATACAAACTTATCCTCTAGTTTGCGATTTCTCAGCCGTTCTTGTCAAGGGTGTTAAACAGCACACTTACTTAGGGAAGTCTATAGAGGTGGGAGGAAAGAACATCTGAGAGGGCTCTAGGGCACACATTGTAGGACTGTAGTAAGGTGATGTTTCATGTCATTCTTCTCCCTTTGAGCTTCTTTTGTGGGTATATACTGTCATAATTTCCTTTTATGTTTTTATATGAGCAGCTGAAACCCAGACTGTTAGAAAGTTTTTGTTTGTTTTTAATGTATTGTTTTTGATGATTCTTCTAGAAATGTGGCTACAAGTTTCATGTTAAAATTCATAGCCTTCAGCCAAAAACCAGAAAAATAGCGAATACAATGCTTGGGAGATGTTACAGTATTTTCCTTTGCTGCTCAGGTCACCTGATGTTTCAAGAAGAAAAATAGAAAGAATGAATAGCAAGAATTTAAGAAAGAAATAGAAGGAAGCCAAAACCACTTTGCCTTCAATTTTTATTGGGATTGTTGAGGAGATGAAGATAGTGTGAAGATAGTTCAGTGAAGTATTTCTATTGGTGCTTCTGTTTTTTCCTGCCTGATT
>VYZV01038667.1:251-11966 GCA_013401275.1 Pandion haliaetus | reverse complement strand
CTTTAGGCTTTTGAAAAGACATTCGTCGCCCATCTTTCTTGTCTGGGGTCTTCTTCTGGCCAGTGTCTGAAAAAAATTGAGGCAACGTGCGTGTTAAATTCATTTTCCTCTCTCAGTACTGTCACAGGCTGCTGACTACAGCCCCGTGGGCAGACATCTAATTCACCAGTTACACAGCTTGCTCCCGGTGACTCCGTCTAACAGACAACCGGCTGCTAGAATAAGGACTTCATTCCTCTGCAATGCTTTAAGAATTTGATCAATATAAACCACTGATAACTGGGAATCAACTAACTGCGTAAGTACTTGCTGCTATCCAGGAAGCTATTAATGAAGGAAGACTAAATAGGAGACTGACCCCATCAGGCAAGCAACANGTTTTATCTCATACCAAGTCTGCTTTTGTCTGGAGGGGAAATGGTCTAGAGTTCCTGTATGTTCGACTTAATCACTTGGGATTTTTTGTCACTGTTTGATAAGTATAGAGTATTTAAAGCTTTTTTATAAAACAAAGAGCATTAGTGTTTAACTTTGCCATTATTCTGTCTGTAGCAAACACATACAGCCTGTACATAAACAATAAAGATTCTAAATAAAGAAATAACACAAGTTAAGAACTGTTCTTTTTATTGAGGCATTGTATTTTAATGACCTCCACTTCATAAGCCAAACAGGCAACAACTTATACCTGAAGTAAACTCTACTATTTTATACTAATTGACTTGATATTTGATAAACACAATGCAACGGTGTACTTAAATGCTTTCTGTTAAATCATCTAATACTACATCTTTAGAAAAGTGGTTTTGTAACATATTCATTTATATACACACATGCATTTTTAGATGAATCTCTTAAGTCAGGTATCTGTCACAAGGCCTCCACCTCCAACAGTTAAATATCTGCTATTAAGGAGCCCAGAATACTTACATGAATGAGATACGTTAAATTTTCATGCTACAACGGGATTAGTTATACTCCCATTTTGAAACACACAAATTTCTGTTACCATAACTGAATATATTTAGTCAAATATTTCAAATCAAATTGAATAGAAGAAACAAACCTTACAAAATATATTATTTTAAAAATATTTTAGCATAGCTAAATTGAGAATAGAAAACATACTGTATGTCTATTTAAGCCTCACCTGACATACTAAGGAAACTTGCTATAAATTGACAGCAACTTCTATGCATTATTATTTTTAATTAGTATCCTGAGTGCAACACTGGACAAGAGACTAGATAATACTCACACGAATTTCATATACCCCCTCCCAAATTTCTACATGGATAGTTGAAACTAAGATATGAGAGGGAAAAAAAAACCCACCACCACAAATTACACAGGAAGTTCTGCAGTATCAAAAAATAAGAAACAAAATAACAACAACAACAACAACCAAACTTCAGCAAGTATCTAACATTTGCTATACAGGGCAAGCTGCAGAGGACAACAATAAAAGTGATTTCTAGCAGACTAGCAGATTCAACGTAAGTACTCTCCTGGGGTATTCTTTATGTAATAAAGAAATAAACACTGAACTAATTCTACTTTTCTTATATATTGAAAAAAAAGTATGAGGAAGAATGTTCCCATACCTACAACATAAAAATTTATTTATAGGTGGTATTAATTATGGTAAGTTTTTATAGCTATGAATGACAGTCAAGACTTTAAGCCTACTTTTAAGAAACTTTCTAGAAATTCTGAAGATCTAGGCACTGTAATTCTGCATCCAGCTATATTCATTCAATACATTAAAAGGTATTTCTTCCCTTATTTACTAATTGAAGCTTTTAAAAATTTACCTAAAATAAACCTTTATTTCTGATTATATGAATAGTTTTTAAAAGACACTACAAACGTCTCTAGGGGAAATTAAGCCAACTCAGTAATGAATAAAATACACTAGAAGTTTGTGTATAGACTGAACAGTAGCAGTCTCCACTTCCAGGTCAAATATTTTATTACCAAAGTTTCTACCTGACCTTGCAATGCAACAGGTACCTCCTCAGCAAGCTACCAAAAAACTGCAACAGCTGCTTGACTGTAGCTGTTCCAAATTTTTCAGCCCGTATCAAACCTTTGCCAGTAGTCTAATAATTTTCTTTCAACAGCAGTCTGGTTCAAATACTCCTAAGCAAAAGTCAAAGGATGCAGCTGAAGAAAGACTGATCTTATCCAGTATCCTGTACATGCCTTAATAATATATACATGGAGCATCCCTACTGTAGAACACGCATCTTCTTCCCCTGTCCACATCTGCCCCCACCCCAAACTATTACATAGAAATAAAGACACCCCATACTAAAAAATGTATATACACACTTCAATTGTATATAGGCCAATGTTGTTTGTGTGGGTTTTTTTCCTAATCCAAATTTAAGTTTCCTTTTGCTTCTTACTGGTTCATGTATAAGTGTCTAAAGAATTTGCAGACAGGTGCCACTCAAGAGGTCAAGATAAGTTATCTTCTCCCTCTCCAGTAACTGAACAGTAGAATAAAGTCTTGCACAAATAACCACTTCTGTTCCTTATGCCAGAAATAAAAAAGCAAATTTATTTGCTCTTCAGGGCAGAAGGACCTGCTGCTTTAGACTTCAGAGCACTCTGGTAACTTCAGGAAAGGAAGAGCAACCAAGGGGTAGGGGTGGGGAAGGAAGGTCCCTGTTGGATGCACCTTGGAGGAAAGCAGACGCCAGGAGAACTCCTACCACAAATTCCCCAGGAGCTTATAATCTGCAGTTTTTCATGGTGTTTGTTTTGTTTTGGGGTTTGTTTTTTTTTTTTAATGTCATCCCCTCCCATACAGTAATTCCTACCCTTCCATCAGTGCCCATTTCCATTCTTTCCCTCTGTGATAGCATTATTTCCTCCTCACTATATGGATACAGGATTCAAGAGTTTCATAACCTGATGTGACCTAAGTCCCTGAAGTCAAGAAGAGCTGGAGGCAGGTAGTGCAGAGCTGCGTGTGCGCTGACTACCCAGCTGGCCAAGCACTGGGCATAGCTATCAAAATCCACACCTCTGCCCACAGACCCAGTGCTTGAGCCGTCTCTTCACACAGAACCCATCCATTTCACTTAACACCTTAGAAACAAAACTAGGAGGTATTTCAGTTGTGAAAATAGGTCAGAGTAGCAGAGACATGAGTTCAACGTCCCTGATGGCATACTGTAAAGCCTCTGACTATCTCTCACTGAATGAGCAGGCTATTTATTTTTGAGAGGAAAGTAGTGCATCTTTTAGCCATTCTTGTGTTCTAGAAAGCATCTGAAAGCAGGAACAGCTGCCAGCACATGATGCAGCGGTCTGAAAAGACCTTGGCACCAACCAAAATCAACCTCATCCTTTCATTTTACTTATTTTCCTGATGATAACTCTGTTGCACACAAGCACATCTTGTTAGGTTACACAGAACCATTATCTCATCGGCCAGCAGTATGGAAGTGAGACTATCAAAGGCTGATGTTCTCAGACCACAGGTATAAAAAAAACCCTGACACCATCGACCATGCTGCACACAACCTCAAGA
This sequence comes from Pandion haliaetus, assembly GCA_013401275.1. Classification (NCBI taxonomy): domain Eukaryota; kingdom Metazoa; phylum Chordata; class Aves; order Accipitriformes; family Pandionidae; genus Pandion; species Pandion haliaetus. The sequence goes on along the minus strand of VYZV01038667.1, from coordinate 8,422 downwards.
GTCAACAGTAACTTGTTTAACAAGGCAATCTGTCATGCTAGGTTATCAGATCTCTAGCTGTGCTGTTTTAAGACAGAAACAAGACCAGACATTTTGTAACATCAGGATTGATGCTTTAATTCTGAACTACCATTTCACAGGACTGGACCTCCAAAACAGCTTGAAACACTGAAGTGAAAGATTACATGTCAGACCCACAAACAACAAGAAAACGTTTAAACTACCTAGGATTTAAAAGACTAGAACCAGAAAGATGCAGAAGGCAGTGTTAAAAATGACACCAGACCAGTATTAGTCTGAATGCATGCATACAGATATTTAAGATTAAATGACTGTAGCATAAGAATGGTTACATACGATCAACATAACCAGAGAGAAGTGCTTACTGTTCCAACATACTTATACACGATAGGAAAGGGGTTTTTAGGAACATCATGTTATAGGAACATACAGTTTTCAAGGAGGCAGCTTTGACCTTAAAATATGTAATAGTCAGTGGCATTATTTAACTGAAATTTGAGGACAGCTTAAGTTAAATTCCAACATTTATAGGGGGGATTCTACAAACTGCTTCTGTATGGCCCTGTGCCACTGAAATTTGGTTGACTGAAAATACTCCTGTGGTGTTGCTAGTTCAAATTGACACAAGACTGACATTTCTGATTTCTTAGTATGCCATCTGAGATGAATTGTAGACCTTCAGTTTTCTGCTTGCTAATGCTTCTAGCACATCTTTTGGACTTTTGGCAATAAGAGCTGATAAAGAGAACTCAAGATTTGTACAGTGAGTAACAATGCAACGGTACATGCTAAGAACTGCTTAGGAGTATCTTCAAGCTGCACATAGAGCAAAATGTACTAAATTTTCCTACTATTTTTCTGCATGATAAGCTTAAATCTCAAATAACTTGCAATGTTTCTCAGGTACTGATCTTCTATTCATTTCAATGTTAACAGAAATTACAAAGATAATTTTTTCCAGGGGAATAAATTGATAAACCAAACAAGTATCCTCTGAGATAAAGCAAGCCGGACAAGTCAACAATTAATGCAAATTGTTTACAATTAATAACTGAGATTATTATGGTCAAGAAGACGAGAAAAAAGAGGATTTATCCCCCTGCCCACCCCTCAAAATGAGAACTGCAAGTTATGCGTTAGATTTACATGTGTTTAAGAAAAAGGCAGAAGCAGCAACCTTGCTAAATACTTGTCTAGGACACAATTTTTCACAGGATCTTAAAAAAAATCTGCAGCACATATGGGCCAAAGATTTTTAGAAACCAAATCACAACAAAGTAAGCAAAGAAAAGTAGTTTTTCTTTGAAGTATTCTCATTGTTATTTAGCAGCACATGAAACGACTATTTGATAAAACTGAGGAAGCACAGTTATTACATCTTTATTAGATTAGTTCTGCTCAATAACAGTTAGATCTTTATAATCTATTCATAAAGAAACAAAAAAGATTAAAGTAGGAAACCTTTAGATTCCATAAGACTTGGTGACTTGGGTTTCCTAATAGCAGGGGCTACATCTCAGTAGAGCAACTGCCTCATTGGCGCTTCTCCCCCTCCTGCAGTTAGATATGCTTGTGCTAACTACTGGAATATTATTTTCCGTTATCTTCCAATATCTTAGGAACCAGAAACAAAGAGGCCCTAATAGTAGCCTACAAGATGCTAGTAGCCTCTAGTTTTCTAGCCAAAATCGTAGGTTTTCAGACTAAGGCAGTGACATAAACTATGCCCCCTTCAGTCTCCTCTTGCTAAGCAGCTGCTACTTACTCTTTGATTCAGACTAAATCATGCTCTCAAAACTCTTGATCCCTATCACTTCTCTCCACATGATTCTTTTGTTCACATTTTTCTCAAGCAAAACCGCAAACTAAATGCATCCAAGACCTTGTTAACACTGCATCAGCACTTCAAAGACAAACCAGCTTTTTCCTGCAACATGGATTCAGCACTAATAGTTCATTTTGTGATCCCCCTAACACATGACCCTCTCTTCTGCCATCCAGTCAGCTGCATAGCACGTAGGCAGAAATAATTAAATGCATGATTTCAGGATGAAAAACAATTTAATAGAAACAACTTTAAGGCAGCCACTTCTCCAAATGGCTAGGAGGCATAAAGCCAGCTCCACGCATGACACTCCTGATATGTGCATCACACAGGCTTTCTTCTACAATAACATCTCACATCAGGGTAAACAGAAATGCTTCACCAAATTTTATGCCACAGCATGTGTTAACAACAGTAAACTTCCTTCCGAGTTCCATCTGAGACATGTACGTATACAGTTTAATACATTAGAGACTACCTAACTGCAATCTCCACCTACTGTACAACCTCTCTGCAGAGCAAATTTATATTAATGAACACTTGCAAAAATCATGGCTGCTCTACTGAGACAGCAAAGGAAGTAAACTTTTCCAATTAATAATTATTGTCCACCTCTTTCAGGTATTTAAGCCCATTTAGTCGTATATATTCAAGTCTACACAATACCACATATGCAGTCTGATGACTATCAAGCAGCAATATCAAGCTATCCTTAGACATCTTTAAGAATTTACACTTTGCCTTACCACACTTAAGTCAATGGTACCTAGTTTTTCCAAGAGCTCAGTCAGTCAGGTTATCCTAATGATACAGCAGACTTGCGCACTACAACTGCTCTGCTAACACACACACAGATCTACTGTGTATGTGAAATTATACACAGTGCTTCAGTAAACATCTTACTGTAACAGTTTATTGCATTAGGTTTGCTGATGACATCAAACTGGGGGGACCAGTCAACATACTTGAGGGCAGGGTTGCCATTCAGGGGGACCTGGACAGGCTGCAAGAACAAGCTGACAGGAACCTTATGCAACTGAACAGGACAACAATCCTCTGCATGGGAAGGAAGAACCCCTTGTGTTGTAGAGGCCAGCACTGCCTGGCCAGGGAGCAGCTCTGCTGAAAAAACCCTTGGGGTCTTGGTAGGCAGCGAGCCGAACACGAGCCAGCCGTGCGCCCTGGCAACAAGGAGAGCCAACAGCATCCGCAGCTGTATTAATAGGAGCATAACCAGCAGACTGAAGGTGCCAGAGAAGCAACTATTCTCCTTAACATGGCACTCGGACTGGTTTTGGAATACTGACTCTAGTGTTCCTGCCCCCTACCCCTCTAGTCCCTTTCAATATAAGACAGACATTGATAAATGAAAACTATTTCACTGAAGGGCCACCAAGGTATTCAGGGGCTGTGAGAAGAGGCTAAGAGAACAGAGCTTCTCCAGCCTGAAGAAGAGATGGTTTTGAAGGACTGTAACAGCAGCATGCCTGTACCTTCTAGATACCTCCCCCACAGGTGTCAAGATGACAGATCCGAGCTCTTCAGTGATGTACAGTGGGAGAACAAAAGACAACAGACCTAACAGACAAAGAGCAGAGCTTCTAACTGGATAAAAGGTAAAAATCTAATTGCTCAGAGCAGTTGTGCCGTTTCCGTCCTCGGACATTTTCAAGGTCAAGCTGGATGAAGCACTGAGAAACCTAGCCTAAAGTCAGTCTTCCCTACTTCAACCAGGGCTAAATGGTCTCAACTGCAATTCTAGTTACCTTTAACTATGTTTCCTCCCACGTTTTTCTGGCAGGCCATGCAGATGCATGAGGCCACCTCCAAACCAAGCCAGAGGGAGATCCACACATACAACACAGCAAGGCGTGTTGCTTACTGATGAACAGAAAGGTATTATTCATACAAGTAGTAAGTCGAAAGGCAGCCATGAGCATGCATTAAACCAAACATGCAATTCAGTCAAAGGATACCAGATTACTAGAATAAACCATACTTAGATTAAGAACTAATCTAGCAGACAACTGAAACAGATATAAACTGAACTTCAGTAAAACATCTGATACATTAGAATCCTACTGAACAGTAAAAAATGGACTAAGAATTGTAAACTACGTACAAGATTCACTAAAGGGGAGAGTGAAATAGAAACTAGCATAATGGAAGGGTATATCAACGAGTTCCCAATGGACTAGTTTCTAAAACAGATCAGTTGCGCATCAGCAAACAAACTCACAGCACAATCAACAGCAAAGGCTGGCCAAAACGACACACAGTGAATTCTGTAGCCCCGAAACTTGCAGAAAGAAAAGCACAGCGAGATGTAGTAGTACAAAGCATAACAAAGATCATTTAACATCACATACACCAAGGGAATAGTAAAGAATTTCTATATACTAGTAGCGCACAAGTTGGAAGAAGAGATTGTGCATACATTAACATATCACAAGATGACTGAGTCACCAGCCTGATACATTCCAAGATCACATTTGCTTCTTATGCCTGTACCAACTGAAGTATTTTCAGATATGGAAGTGAAGCATTAACATCTTTGTAAAGGGTGCTGGTACATTTCACATGTGCTTCATCCGGAACAGTGTGTACAAGAAAACTTGCAGAATTGTGTCTCCCCAGTTTGAAGCCTCTCTCATAGTTTATCACACACCTGTTAAAGTTAATTTCTTAAAAGTGAAGTACTGAATAAGGCTGAAGTGAGGAAACAACCTACTTTATTCTCATGTGTGCTTTATTCTGAGACAGATTTTTAGAAAGGAAGATACTAACTTTTACAGCAAGACTTGACAAATGTCCTATAACTTGGGCCTGCACATTCATCTTTCTAATGCACTGATGCTACCTTCACCATAGTACAGAGGACTGACAGGCCACCTGGCTTACCAGATATACCACGTATGGTTATCTTGCCAATAAAGAATCAAAAGCTGATAAGAAAAAAATGTAAATAAACCCACAGGCCACATGGTTCAGAACTGAACAATCAAGTTGAGCCTGAGGGAAAAAAACAACAACAACAAAAATCTTTTCATAGAAGGCAGCTAGAACAATTTCCCTGACAGACTGGTTGAGATGATTCTCTGAACAAGAAGTTCTGAATGACTGATTCTCATTTCTTTAACTTCTGTACTTAATGAGAGACATACTGCAGGAAGTCAAAACTGCCTGTGCAACATATCTTCTTCCTCCATGAAGTGACCACAAACAGAAGTGAAGTGAAAATGTCCAGGAGGGAAGAAGCATGAGACTCCAGGTACGGAAGTATATCCTCACAGAATCAAAGTGTTATCAGGAAGAAACCTCTTGAGTACATCTACTCAGCCTCCAGTTTGAAGCAGAAACATTGTCAATATCAAATTAGGTCAGCTTAAAACTGTAATCTGTCCCAGTGATGGACCACTCTCCTTGAAGTTTTTTCTATTATCCAATTTGAACCTCCCAAGCTAAAACTAGGGGCTGCTGCCCCTTCTTTTATTATCTCTTACTACCAAGAAGAGTGTGCCCCTTTAGGCAGACGTAGGTCACAGACTGCCTCTATGCTGCCTTGGTCTCCTCTTTGCAAGACTAAAGCCCAGCTCCCTCAATCCCTCCTCACAGGTCACATGCCCTACGCCCCTAAACATACTGCCTGGACCCTCTACAGTTTCTCAGCAGCCTTCTTTAACAGTGGTACACCAAACCAAAGAGCATATTCAAAGTATGGCCTCACCAGTGTCACAGAAAAGAAGCAAAACCATGTCCCTCACTACCAGCCACACTGCCCCTTACTCAGCAGACAATCAAAGAGCACACAAAACTATGAGACATGCTGTTGGCTCATTTAAGTAAGAGGTTTCCATAAATGAGACTCAAATTAAACTGAATGTTCAAGTTAATTCTGCAGTAAAGATAATCCTTAACCACACATTCCCTAAAGCCCTGAGTTGCAACTTAAAGCAAATAGAAACGCATGCAACTTCAACACAATATATACCAATAAACAAGAAAGCTACATTCTGTTCTAGCTAAAGTCTCTAGGTAAATCCAGGCCTTGAATACATACATACTAGCCCTTCCTAGAAATTACCAATAGACTATCTTTTGAAGTTATATTTCAAAGCCCACAAGGCCTTTTATTTTTTAAAGGAATTTTACACTCCGAAATTATTGTTAGCGCCTTTACTAAAGCCAGATGCTTTCTCTAGAGTTTCTGGTTCTCCTTGCATTTTTATCCTCCACCACAATCATTAAAAGACAAAATAACTTTCTAAAGTTATGTCACTGACATGGCTGCGGACACAAACAATGTTAACTGGTTAAGCAGGTTTACAGCCTCCTATTGCACTACTCAGTCTTCCAGTGTCTCCTTTCTCCCTACTGAGAAATACTATAAACTGTTCTGTATGTACCCAAAGAAGTACACAGGCTCAGAACAGTGATTTAAGGTACAGCACTTGACCAAACTTGCCTCCCTGAACTTGGAAACCTTATAGAGCAGTTGTTCAACTGTTTAGAAAGACAAGCAAGAAAACAGTAAATGTAATTTTACTAATATTACATGAATAAAATTGAAATACTTTATTGTAGATGTGAAATTAAAAATAATTAAGAATAAAAAAAGGTTGGTTTTTGTTTCAGAAACATGAAAACAGGGCTTTAAGGTATTTGTGAAGAACTATTCTTTTAAGTAATGCATAGTCACAACTGAACCATGCAGAGAAAATGAACGCTGAAAAGATCCTTCTGAAAGTCCTAAGTGGGGACAAAAGCTAGAGTAATATGTAGGCCTGGATCCAGAACACCACATACAGAGATTGAACATTTGGAGTAGTTAGAATTTGCCATTAAGGTTTAACTTAATGTCAGGGGACCCATCTCTAATTAAAACAGAGGTTGGATTTCAACTGAAGTATTGTAATCATTGTTACAGCTTCCACAGCACTCATTACCAGCTCACAGGCGGTTTGTGAAAGCCAGAAGAAGAATTCTACAGTCACAAGAATTTGTTTCCGCCTGTAACTGACAGAAATCCTGTGAACAAGATGACAGGATGGGAGGGCCAGGATCTAATTGTCTCACACAATGTGCTTTGCCTAGGTTAGGAAAAAAATAAAGTATGGTTCTGTCAAAAAGGCACATCAAATTCTATGTAGACAGAAACCCACCCTGCATTCCTGAACTGCAGTCACTTTTCATTAACACAAATTTTAAGTATTACATTATGAAAGTATCTGAGGAAATCACTTCCTGCTCAAAGCTAGGGCAACCCCAAAACATTATAATGCAGTCTAACTTAATCCTTTGTTCCAGAGCAAGAGGGGAGTAATAATCAGAGAGTTTCTCCCTTCAAGAAAGCACATATATCACAGGAGACGCTTTAGACTAAGAGCTGAACACATGGCCTTGTAGCTGATCAGAAGACCAGAAGATGCTGAAGAGTTTTACTGCCATTTTGCTTCTGCAAAAGTGTATAAGTAATCTTTATCAACAAGCCTTTAACACTTTGTAGAGGCCTTATTCAAGGTACTTCATCTCACTGCTGAAACACAAGTTGCTGTCTCTTTCTCTCCCTGTATGTCTGGGGGTACATGGAATAAAGAAAGAGTGGCACTGTAAATATTGCTCATTACCCACTATCCTTTCTGTGCAAGAAGTGTGATCCAAGGTACAGAAGGAGACATCATCTACAGCTGACAGACTGCATGGGCACTCCTATTGCCCCTGCCTATTACAGTAAATACCAGATCTTGTTTCTCTTGATAAAAAACAATATTTTACTCTTCCAAAATAACCTAAAGTAACAAAGAAACGTAATGGTCTTTAATATTAACCTTTCAGTAGAGACCTGACTTCAACCTTACCTACAGACAATCACAAACATGCGATCATCCACTTAACACAGCTTCTGGACACAGGAAGCTGCTCTTCAGATTTTTAGAAAGCATTTTCACAAACTTAATTCGTATGTCGCCTTCTTTCCAAGCAGTCCTTAGACCATGCTGCTTTTACTACTTATGTCATGGTTTGTTTTTAATGTCCAATCAATAGCATTGATCGCTCCTAGAGTCCTTATTGCCCATTCCTTTTCTGCATACACAGTCTGTGTACATTCACTGTCCACCTCTCCAGTTTTCCTGGTGTTTCTTGCCAATCCAAGTACTCACTTCAGATGAGTAAGTTACAATGCCCATACTTACAGCCCAACAACATTATCAAGAAAAGAGGGTGACACAAGCAGCCCTCTTACTCCCAGGCAGAGGACAAAGAGAGTCACTTACTGTCTGCTGACTGACCTGTTTGACCACTGAAAGGCAGACGTACTACTTCT
>VYZV01038650.1:37656-53537 GCA_013401275.1 Pandion haliaetus | reverse complement strand
TCAGAGCTGTTTCTCTATTCTTGAGGTTTCATTCATAATTTTTAAATGAACCTGTGACTACTCTAACAATGTTTGAACGGAAGGTTTCCCACAAACTCTGAAATGTATAGTACTGGTTCATTCACTTTTTCCTCTCTCTTCTCTTCCATGCTTCATTCCCTTCTTCTTTCTCTTCCTCCCTTCTCACTCCCTGCCAGACTTTCAGTTGCAGGTTGTTCACGAAGTTAAATTTGCATTTTTTCATTTGGACTTGACTTCTTATTAGCACAACAGTGCACACCAGAGATTAATACCTGCTTGTTTTTTCAAAGGTTCACATCTTGTATGCTGTGGCAGTTTGGAGGCACAGGACTTTCCAGCTGTTGAGGATAAAGATAACATCTTGCTTGTGTCTTACCATGACTGCTACAGAAGCCTTTATTCAGCATTTCTTATTGCAGTATCATTCAATGCTTGTCCCTTTGTTCTTTCAAAACCCAGGAGGTGTGTGCTCTTTTCTAAGTGAAGCAGATTTGTTTGGTTTTGAATTGCAAGTATTTCTAATGGGGACATTGGATGCCATCTGTATCTGTCCTTGCCATTTTTTCCTGTACACGTGTTGCATGTTTCCTCTGTGCATTGCCCATATCTAACACTAATCAACTGATTTTTAAAGAGATGTAAGAGTGAAACAAAAAGTATGTGCCATAAACGTTTAAATGTTAAGGTTGATTGGAGCAAACTATTTTAAAAGAGCTGACTCATAAAATTAAATTAATTTAAAAAAATGAGCTTTCCTGAAGACGTGATTCTAAAATCGAAGCAGTAGACCAACAGGGATCCTAAAATTCAAGTAGCACACTGAAACACCTAAATCACAGTTATTTCTAATGTGTGTGCTGAACACATTGGTGGTGATTGTTGCTGCTGGGTAAATGCTTACCTCCGGAAGCTGATGAGCATTTTGCCTCTGACACCAAAAAGAGTTGGGATTTTACTCTTTTGTGGGTATAGGAAGTAAAGGGCAAGAAGTTTATGACTTGTCTGTCCAGGGAATAAGACTCTGGACTATTCTCCATCCCGGTGTCTGTCATAACAATATCCTTCCTTAATGTTTACAAACTGCTTTCCTCCCCCTGCTGCATCTTATCAAAAAGACATGTTACAGTCAGAGCACTGCACAAAGGACTATTTTGTTGTCTCCTGCTGGTAAGGCCACTGTGAAGGGACATGTGTTACATGCAGAGGAAAGGAGGACTATTTGTGGGCAGGTTTGTGGGGTTCCTGCAAAAGTAAGGATGCAAGGGAGCCTAGAGAAATTCAGAACTGACCATTATATCAGCTTCCTTTGGCTGTTTTGCTGCTGTCCACTCAGGTGGTGGAGCAGCAGTGTCCCAGAAACCTCTCTGGACAATTTTTTCCGGAGGCATGAACAGCTGTAGGTGGCCATGTTCACTGACACTGAAGTCTGCAAATGGAAACAAGTTGTTTATGCTTTTTGTTTCTTTAAAAAAAGTGAAAGAAAAAAGCCATTGTGTATGGCTCCTTGTTCTGTGAATAAGATGCTCACAAGATGATAAGCAATGTCCCCTACTGGAATATGAACAGGGGCTAGGAGTGGTATTAACTATATGTACAGCATATTTGAATGTTTAGCAATTGATGCTGAATATCAATTTTCTTTGAATTATACTAAGAATGTTTTTCAGTTTTTCCTTCATAAGTCATACATCTTCCATTATCCTGGCACTAAATAAGTTTGCTGCACATTGGGTTGTCATTTCACAGTTGCCCCAGTGCAGTTTATTTACTTTTTAAGGTGGCACCTTTCCTGGGAATGTAATTGAGTCATTTGTTTGGAATGAGTGAAATCTAGTTTCAGCCATGTCTCATAAGTAAAATGTATGTATTCAGGGAGATAAAGACTTCTAATTTAAAGCTTGCCACAAAAAAAGTCATATTCAGTCTCTATGCTCCTGGTGAATACTGCTAGCATACTACAGCAGTACAGTGTAAGCTGTAAGACATTATCTAGTTCTGTATACACATCTCTATAGGTAGATGACATTAAATGAGCTCCGTTTACCAAAGGGGAGAAGTAATATTCCCTAATCCTCCCTAATATGTAGAAACTCAGACTTACCTTCCAGTCGAATAAATTCACAGCAATGGAGTACTAAGGAGAATGATATTTTAGAATTAGGGGGCAGACTGGTCTGTTAAAATAATATATTGTACTAAAACCAGTAAATGCATAATGTCCATTAAGGTAATTGAATATTCATATGTCTCAGTGCTGCTGAAGGTGAAGGACAAAAATGAATGTAGAAGCATATCAAGAAATGAGACAAAATGGCAAACTAGGAATGCCATAGCATGTGTTGGTGTATTTATTGCAAATACTGGCCAACAAAGAGATACAGAAACCCCCACAAAGACAGTTATCTATGAGATCTTTTGAACTGTCTATGGAACCGTCTCAACAAATGCCTGTTCAACAGTTGGCAAATGAAACTTTTTTAGTCCGGTACGAGCATAGGTGATTCTGTTAAGATTACCACAGGAAAATGAATACATTTTATTCCTCCCTCAGCTGCTTTCATTTGCAGCACCTATTCACAGAACAGGAACTACAGATGGAGAACTTCTGAGGTCATTTAGGCCATTCAGGTGCTATTTAGGGTTTGTTGCTTATACAGCCAGGGAATACAAACCCATTGGTGTTCTATATGTCCCAGTAGTGGGCTGCTTCATGACGGATGTGTAACCTGAAAATGTCCTTCTTAATAATGCCTACTTCCAAAGAGTTACCATCTGAGGTATATTTCTGGGTTCCCAACAGCCCTGAGCACAGAAGCTGACAGTACGTAGCATTTATTTCCTTATGTTTACTTGAGTCAATACAGTTGGAAGTTATACAGGGGCCACAGCTAACTAAACCCAATTCTTTTCTTCTGTCCTAATTTCGTAGTCTCACACCCCACCACTGGTTAATTATTGCCTGTAGATACAGTGTGACCTTACTCTTTCATGTGAAATTTAGGTTCATAGCACACTTAGAGCTATCATAAACTAAGTTAAGAACAGTCACAGTTTTGTAGTGAATTAGGAAGCACTGCGGAATACATTGTTGGTGATAAAAGGTTGGTGATAATCTGGAAGCAGATTAGCATCACTTTGAATTTCTTCTATGGCAGCAAGGGTACTGTGCTGACAATATGAGCAGAGACCCTCCGTGAGTGCAGTTTGACTTAACGGTGCCATATTTCAGTGGCTGGAGCAGACTTAATTTTCCTACCTTTCTTATTGGTAGGCAGGTGGAGAGATACGCTTCTGCAATGGAGTTGCTGCAAAACTACAGCAACAGTTACATCTGGCTTGGTAAAACAAACTATCCATCCTGAGGTAACTGTGATGTTTGGTACCATTTTAAACTCCCTTTAAGCAAAATGGGAAAACTTCTCATTAGATTTTCACTTAAAAGATTGTACTTCCTCTGTGTATGTTTATGTACGAGTTTTAATATAAGTACTTGGCAGGAATTACAGGGAAATGGGAACTACAGGTTTCAGAATGAAATACNGGAGGGGGGGAGGGGAGCTGCAGGAGTGGCCTCTGTGGGAAGACAACAGGGGCTGCTCCGTGCTGGATGCAGCTGGTTCCAGCTGTCTCTGCAATGGACCCACTGCAGGATACAGCTGAGCCCATCAGCCACAGGTGGGTGCCTCTGCAAAAACGTAAGAAAGGTCAAGAGCAAGTAGAAGATTTGAGGGTGGAGCTGAGATACAGCTTGTATGCTGAGAATTATCTTCACATGGATGTACTGGGAGTTTGAGAGGGTAGAAGACAAGTGTGAATGCCTGTTTGCCAAGAGATTTTTAATTAAATCTATTTTATCAGTTATCAAGAATGTATCAGCTTTGCTCCTCTTCAATGTTGTTGTATTTCTTTGGTGAAACCAAACACACCCTTGTATAGATTCTAAGTAAAGCTAATTAGAGTGGTTTTTTTTTAATGCTTACCCTCCTAACAAAGAGAATTAACTATTTGAGTTACCACTCACCATGCAAAAATCAGTGCATTAGATAAAGGGGCTGGTAAATGGATTCTGAAGTTTCAGCGTTTCCTGTGATACTGCATTATTTTAAATTAAAATAAATCTGCAAGCCCAACAACCACTAACAAGGCAATTTTTTTAACAAACTGCGGAACCAACATGTAGACTAATTTTGTTATCCCAGTTTTTGCCTATATCTTATTTAAATTGAGCTCTTAACATTAGACATATGACTGGTCCTCTTCACTAGTACGTATGTTGCCTCCCCTTAGCAGCGAACTGTAGAATTGAACCCAATGACCTTCAGCTTGCAAGGAGATTCTTCACTGTGTATAAAGAGAAAGGCGTAAGGAGTTGCTTAAGGACTGAGCATGAAGAGTTTAAGGCCTTCTGGGACAATGCTTGACTGAGAAATATGATTGTCTTCCTTATCCCCCTTGGAAGCTTGTTTATTTCTTCAGTAGCTTCTGGCATTATGTCTTGCCCCCTACAGAAAGTGCCTTTGAATTCCATGGACAACTGAATGGAGTCCCAGATGAGGGACCCTTGGGCAGGACTGATGCCTGATAGTATGATTTTTAACTTCATTTTTTTTTTCTTGCATTTCCCCAGTTTGATGAGGGGAAAAAGGCTAGAAATCATTGTTGAAGTCTCTAAAGTCCTCTGAGACTCGGGCACAAATGGTGTTATACCAAGTACAAAATACTGTAATTAAATATCTCACACATAAAAGCTGTTATGCATAATTTTCAAAACATGCAAGATATTACATGTAAAATGATACAGCTTTAATTTACAAAGAGAAAGTAATAAGTAATGGGACATAGAAGGGACAAGTCAAAGTGAATAAGGAGATGAATATGAGGATGGGAATTTGAGTCAAATAGTTTATGGGTGCTGTATAACTAGAGTATAATTACTTTATAATCCTATTTTATATACTTAGGTGTATACTAATCTTTTTTGCTTTCAGAATGAGACAATATAGCAATGTTGATACATATAAGCACCTGAATCACACCAAATAATACTGAGAGCTTGATTGGGAGCAGTAACTGAATAGCAGACCTGCGGGAGTAAGCTTCATGCTGTTAAAATGTGAATTTATACAGTACGTTGCTGCTGGCCTTGCCTGGCATTCAGAAAACTTTGCAAATGTCAATTTACCTGTGTAATCATATGATAATTTAGTACAATTAGCATGTGAAATACTTCAGCATCTCCATATAGTTAGCTCATAATTACAAAGCAAATGTGTACTTACCAAGATGTTTCCTTGCCTGGTGGTCACATAGTGACTTTGTCTACTGTGTCGTTATGTGTATGCAGAAGGTGTTAAAGCAGAGGTGCCACAGAAGTGTTAGCTCAAAAATATTGATAAAGGCAAAATAATGTATTGTGGAAGGAGGGGAAAAAAAAAAAAAAGCCACATGCCTTCCTGTGCTGTAAGAAATGAATAGTGTCAGCTGATAGACCTGAACGTCAATGTGAGCATTTTGCAGAGGACTTCTGCTAGTTGCTCACATGTAGTCAAAAAAAGCAAATGGAGTCCTGACTTGTTTGAGGAAAGGGATAGAATACAGCAAAGGCAATAAGCACAGTGGATAAGCCAAAAAAGAAAGTATTACTAATTTCTAAAAGTATAAATGCAGTTTCATTTGGAATACTGTGTACGGGTAGCTACTCTCCCTGGTGCTACTGACTGAGCCTGATGCTACTGACTGAGTTTTGGAGGAAGTGATGCAAATCATTTAAGACATAATTATCCTCATTAAAGGATGTGACAATAGGCTCACCTATTTTAGAAAGGAGATTAATGAAAGGACATGCATTAAGGAATGTACAGGGCAATGAAAAAGGCAAACGCCATGCTGGAATAACTTTCTGTTCTGGGCTGTCAATTAGAGGAGCTACTTGTCCAGCTGTAGCTAGAAGAGCACAGTGTGTGAAGGTCAAGAGAAACTGGGAAGGTCTCAAACTTTTCAGAGGAAGCCTGGTAAGAAACCACCTGGAGATTCAAATATGGTTTAATTTCCACCCCTTGAAAGTGGAAAGAGGACCCATGTTATCAGCTGAAAAGGATAAAAGGAATACTTGCATAGGCAAGAGAATGAGGTTAATCACTCTTAAAGCTCCTTTGTATCCCTTGAGAACAGCAAGTGAGAGACTGAATCCAATAATAAGAACAAGATGCTTTCTTGATGCTTTTTTAGTGAAACATCAAAGCAGAATGATGTTTAAAATGTTAAAAGGAAACACTGCTCAGGCTGTAAGGCTTTAGGTAACTTTGCACAATCACATTCATTGCCATGGGCTGTTATTGAAGCCAAGAAGTTAGCAAGATTCAAATGAGGTCTTGAAGAATGTTCGTAAGGATAAGAGGCCAAAAACAAACAAACAAACAAAAAAAAGAGGGGAACTTGAATATCAAAAGACGGGAGGCAAAACAAAGTATTATTTGTAAGCGTGGTTCAAGACCACTTTCAGATTTAGTACAGCTGTTTGTCAACAGTCTTGAAGCTAAATGGCTGTATTCTGAACAGTGCAACCTGATTAAGTCTACCCTGGTAGAGCCAGCTCTCCCGAGGAATGATGCTAGCTCCTCTGGTCAAGTGTTAGAAAAATGCTGGAGGACCGTGTATAGGGAGCAGAATGCCAAACCTGTAATGGTGTCTTTCTTGCCTGCCCCATGGGGGTTGATGGCAACTCGCTGATCTCCAGGAGGCTGGTATGATACCTTTACTTATTTTCCCACCTTGGAAGTGTCAGAAGGCATCAACAGCCAGAAACAGGAAGTCTCTGATCAGTAATTTGTGGAAGGAGATTTTGGGGGATGTTTGGGAAGAGGTAGGCTTGTAGTTTTCGCACATGGGCCTGGTGCAGGATTTCTCATGTTGACAACAGGTTATTCAGCAGAAAGCTCTGTAAGAAGTTGTATCACGGACTTGATGTTCTGCACACAGTTCTGGTATTTCTTAGCAGCTTGCTGTTCTGCATGGGAGAGGTGCAGGGAGCTTTCTGGATCTCTGAAAGAAAGGCACAACAGCAAATAGTATAAAAATAAAATTGCTTTAATAATAAGATAGAAATAGGAAGAGATAGATAGTGAGTAAATCTTATGTCTTCTCAGATGCTGGGAACCCTGCTTTTGTGCAGTGTCAGATGGACCTCTGGTGGACAGCCACGGCATGCTGCTCAGATCCCATCCCTAGAGGGGTTCACTCTCGCCCCAGTGCTGTGGCTCCTTATATCTAGTGTGAAGACCCCAAACTATACATCTTGTTTTGACAGATAGGAATGCTCTTTCTTTCTCAATGCCCACCAGAGCATACTTAGCTATCTCTATCTAGGAACTGTATTCAGGATCAATACACATCCAGAACCTTCCAGCTTGTTCCCTTACGTTTTTAGATACTTTAGGATTATACAGCAGTCACTCATGCTAACATATGGGTATCTCAGGGCTTAGCCACAAGGCCCAATATGGCTAACAAAGCTTGCTAAAAGTAGCTAACTTGTCAAATACATCTTCCACAAGTCTCCCAATAAGTTGCTTATGTCTACATAATGCTTCAGTTTTGGAGTTAGCCTCCTGATAGTTTTCACTGCTTTTAGCCATACAGGACTTTAGGTTTTGTGCTGCCTAGTGAAGTATGTGGATAAATAGGTTATGGAAGGTGAACATGGCTGACGTTGACTGCTTCCAGCAAGAGTTTTGTATTCAAATAGGCTATACAACTGGGGTGTACCACTCAAACATGGACCTATCAAAATAGAAATGAATGAAAACTGTAAACTGTTTTTCTTCCCATGTGGATTGTCATGGGCAGTTGCTCTAAGAGCATGTCTGCTGTTTCTTCTAGCATCTAAACAAAATCCTCTCTTAGTATTGCAGTGGGCTGGCTGGAAGTAATTTCTAACCACCAGCTCTCTGACAGGGCTGGCAGGGAGATAGTTTTCTCTTTCTAGGGGAAAGTGGCTGTGCTGGTGTTTCAGTGTAACACATTCAGTAACTGCATAGGCAGAAGCCTAGTGAGGCACAAAACTCTGTTGGGATGAGAGATGTCTTAAATTATTGACAAGTCCATGAACAACGGCCCTGTCAAATGGTGTTTTGGCATCAAGTCTGATGCCCACTATCCTTTGTCGTTACTTGTTTATGGTTCTCCTCTGTATGAAACAGTAACTTGGTGATTGCAAATTTGATGCATCTGCTCTTCACTCAGGATAAATTTGTTTTTCTCAGAGAGAATGTTTTACCTGTATAGAATAGCTGTTTTGCATGGAAGGGTCCCAGATGATTTCAGTATTCTTATTAGCAATGAAGAGGGATAGGATAGGAAGGAGGCACTGGCTTCCACTGACCAGTGGAAGAACAGTGATACTGCTTCCAGTGAATCCAGCAGAGAGCATCTGGTAGACCCAGCTGGACTGCTATGTTGTGCTCAGATGGAGTAGTTTATACTTTGGCATAATCTGCAGTGTTTATTCAGTATGGCATGTAATGATACACTACAGTTCCATTATTTATATCGGTATGCTTCAGTGTTTTCATACTGTACCAGACATTACACACTCCTTTAGTCTTGGTGATTCGGGATCAATATGTAAACCTATCAGAAATTTGCAAAGGGGTGACAAAAGGGGAGTGAACAATATTCTCCAAAAAATCTTTGCAATTTTTGATGAAAGCTTCTGCACAGTTGAAAAGGCAACTTGGTTTTTGTTTGTTTCCATGATAATCTTGGATTCTGTAATGAAGCACAGCAGGTAGGAAGATTCTGTACAGATTTCAAAAGAAAATGTTCATCTGTATAATAAAGCATATTTTTAAGCAATGGTGCTTTGTATAATGTGATTACTTTCATAAATAAAACTGCTAAATGCCTATTTTGGAAGACATTCAACTTTGAAAGAGGTTGAATGAGATACACTTTTCAATTAAAAGTACATTTGCAGAAGGCCATACGTAGCAAGAAGGCGTGCATATGTAATTCCCCATGAGGTCTAAATAATAATATTTAATGAAACTTGTAAGATGAAATGAAACAATAGAGAAATCTGTGCATCAGTATCCCAATTTGACTCCAGAACTGTCACGGTCTATTTGTTGACTCTTCAGGATATTTGAATGTTTCATAGTTGCTGTAGGAAAGCTGATTGACTATGATTCCAGATATTTGCTGAGATGGGGGCTGAATATCATCTCCAATTCTAGTTCAGCTGGGCCTAAGTCTTGCAACTTGTTTTCAGAACACTGCATCTGTTGCTGCACTAAATTGGAAAGAGTTTGTATTTTAGCACGTGAAAGAAACAATTGTGATTCCAGGATATGTAAGGGTTTTTTTTCTGCACATCACTTAAATATCTTAATACTTAGCTGTTATCTCTCAGCAAAGTATGCACACAGTAATTTAGGAAGCAATTTGTAATTAATTAGGAGGACCTGTACTGTATTCTAAATGTGAAAAAGAAGGAAAGATTGGAAAGAAGGAATTATCTCAACGTTCAACATTCTGCTTTTAGTTCTACAGTTCATATCCATCACTTGATAAAAGTATAAGACCAGCTTCTTCAGAAGTGTTATTCTGCAACTGACAGAAATTTTGTCTCCAAATTGTTAATATATTTAATCTACAATTTAGAAATTAAAGATAACTACAGCTCTAAGTCCTACTTACATAATGATCTAGTTCCGCTGCTGCCTTGTTCTCCACTGCAACTTTGCCACCCTACCCCAGCTGTCTGCTTTTCGTGTTCCCATACTGAATGCCTACTGCACTCCCAGTTGGCTATTGATCACCTCTCCCTCCTTTTGCTCTGTCCTTACCGTAATCTTGTTACTGACTTTTTAATTTTTTGGGTGTAATTTTCTTCAATGGTCATTGGGTTGTGTCAGTATAAGAATTTTCACTGATCCTCCTGCCACTTCAGTCCGATTTCCTTTTGTTCTTTGTTAGTCATCTAATGTACAATTTTGCATTTTTGCTTCAAGTTGTCCCAGCTGGTGTGCTCTTTTCTCACTTTAGGCTATTTTTCCGTTCAATACATTGGTCACTTTTCTGATTTGATGTTTGGAGCACTCCTCTGACTCTACTTTTACTCTTACTGCACAGATTCCAGCAGCTTTCATCATGTCTAATAGTTCTTTTCTTCCATTTCCATTGTTCATTCCTTTTGTGATATTTAGTCAGTAACAATACTCAGGTGTTTAAAATTGCTTGATGTTGAAAGTCCACAGGTGTATCCCAAGGATACTGCAGCTCAGTGACATATCTTTGAATACCTTATTAATAAATTGGCTTAAGTAAATTAAAGCAGCCCTGTAGAGGTAAGATGAGATAGCTGAGAAGACACTTCCTGTTTCACTCTCACATTTTTCACTCAAAAGTATGTTTCCTTTAGGAAAGATGAGGAGGGCCTAAATTTTTCTCCTTTCT
Organism: Pandion haliaetus; assembly: GCA_013401275.1. Classification (NCBI taxonomy): domain Eukaryota; kingdom Metazoa; phylum Chordata; class Aves; order Accipitriformes; family Pandionidae; genus Pandion; species Pandion haliaetus. The sequence goes on along the minus strand of VYZV01038650.1, from coordinate 43,061 downwards.
TTGCTGGAGTAGCAGTGTATAGAATTGAAAAAGCTAGCATTGATTCTGGTTGTCATAGTTTTCATTGTGGGGGAGTATTTGCTCTCATCACCTGCCACTGCAATTTGAAATTACACCTTTTAAAAATTAAACTGTACAGCCTTGATCTGTGGCTAGTTGAAGCCTCCTTCTGTTGGTTTGTTACTGTTTTGTTGGGTGCTTGACCACATCCTTCCTTTTGTCTTCTCTGCATCACTTTACTTTTCTGTCCTTTTTGAAGTCTGTAAGTTTAGAAACTCCCTATGCTAAACTGTAAGGTGTTAACAGAAGAAAGAGCTTAACATCAAGAACTAGATGACCCTTTTGAATTTACCATCTGTAAGTTGATATAAAGTGTTCAGGGAGAGAGAAACTAGCAAGATGCCTTACTTTCCACCTGGGTATTTTTCTTGTACATGTGGACTTCCTTTCTGAAATGATGCAAGAGAGTAGAGCAAAAGTTGAGAGGGTGAAGAGGTTCTGCACACAGATTCTAGCACCTTACAAATGGTGCTAAGCCTTAGCCAGTCTTGGCCAAGGGCCCAGATTTGTCTGCTCTACTGGTAGCGTAGTAAAAGGGTAAAATAATAAAATGTCATGCCATTTTTGTTAAATACCGTAAAACAAGACAGCATCTAGCTGCCACATGTCCTTTCTCGCTAATTGCATTTCATTAACAAACCGATGAGCAGGGTTAATACCTTTGCTAATAGCGATCTCACTCATGATGAATAGCGAGTCTCAGAACTCTGAAGCTGCAACAGCTACTCAAGTCCGTGCAGTAGTCAGCTGCTGAACAGTGTCTTGCACCTGGAAGATTATCCTGCCATGAGCACAGCATCAGACAGTTCAAAAAAATGGGTAACAGGAGATGTTAGATCTGTTTTTAGGCAGCACAACTGTGGGGTTCCTTAGCCTGGAGAAAAGGAGGCTGAGGGGAGACCTTAGCGCTCTCTACAGCTACCTGAAAGGAGGTTGTAGTGAGGTGGGTGCTGGTCTCTTCTATCAAGTAACTAGTGATAGGATGAGAGGAAATGGCCTCAAGTTGCACCAGGGGAGGTTTAGATGGGATATTAGGAAAAATGTCTTTACTGAAAGGGTTGTCAGACATTGGAACAGGCTGCCCAGGGAAGTGGTGGAGTCACCATCCCTGGAGGTGTTCAAAAAACCATGTCATTTCAGGACATGGTTTAGTGGGCATGGTGGTGTTGGGTTGATGGTTGGACTCGATGATCTTAAAGGTCTTTTCCAATCTAAATGATTCTATGATTCTATGTCCAATAGTATAAAAACCCCATTTGGTTTTATTGTTTCTTTTCAACAGAGCTAGTGTTATATACCAAATTATTTCCTAGCTCTTTGTTTAATCAGTTGTATTAACAAAATGACCAGCAGGTTTACTGCATGGGTAATAAGAATATAAATTAAATGAACACAAATAGATTTAATTTGAGAAATTACAAAGCAAGTATTTGATCAAATGGCAAAACTGTAATGTTGAGGTTTCCAGCATGTGAGCTGAGTAGAAGCATTGACGTGTTCCACTCTTCACTGAGAAGACCTAAGCTCAGTATCCAGGGTAAAATAGCACCATTTAATTGTGACTCTTTGGACTTACTGGGTTCTAAAAGCTCAAAAGACACCTGCAATGTAGAGGAAAAATTAGGTCTTATTTGTGCTCCTGCTTTTTGAAAACATCTGAGGTTGTTGCTGGGCTGCAGTGGAATTCCGTAGAGAGATACCCAAGATATGTCCATCCTATCGAGTGTTCTAGTACACAAAGCCATGTCACCCAGCTGCAGCTCTGTAGCCATGTTAGCGTAGCACCAAGCCCAAGATAATAACCCTGGGGATGTAATTAGCTCAAGTGCAGTGTGGTAGAGGTAGAGCTATACTGCTGCTGGCTCTGGAATTACTGTGATTTTTCTCTCCCTTTGCTCTGTCTTCACTGCAGTCAATAAACTTGCCCCCTTTCTGTTTTGCTTAAAGGAAAACTGGTTAGTTGGCCTGTCACGTTTCTTAAGGAGAGCTTTATATTTGTCCCTGTAGGTGGAGCTCGAAACTCATCTTCTAGTAAGACAGATGCACTAGTGTTAAGGAACAAGCTAGCCGAAAAGGCAAACCTTTAAAAGACCACTTCTAAATACAATATCCAAATTATAAAATTTTACAGAAGAAGATGCTTAAAATTTTATAACAGAATGCTTTCAGTTTTCAAAATAATGAGAACTGATAACAGTTTTATAGTTAAAAAATCATGTTGTTTGTTTCCTTTAGTTGCTCAATCATCTCAGTGGAAGCAATTTCTTCCTGTTCAGGCACCTTATTTAGCCTTATAAAATTTTAAATCTTAGGAAAAGGTAATAAAAAATATATATTTTTCCTTCTTTTTAATGGCTGCTGTATTATGAATGTTTAGTGTATTAAACATGAAGCTGTGACTTGCTTCCTGATAAAAGGATGTGTCTGGGATCTGGTTTTGCCTATGAAACTGATCTGATTTTCTGTTGTTGAAATATTTTGGATGTAACGGACATCAAAGCCTCTGGATCGGCCTTTTGGATTATAGTCCATACTTCAGCAGGAACTAATTTCAGAATTACTACTGTCCCAGAGAGCAGCGTGAACTACCTCAGGTTTAATGGAGGGATTTTAATTCTGTCATGAGAAGAACTAATGCAACCATGCTACAGAATGGCTGTTGTTAGTCATTCATGTAATTATCTTAATTATTTCTTTCTAAGGGGACTGGGAGAGTTGGAACGTTGTTATGCTGAGAGAACTGAATTTGGGTCATAATATGGGAGTTTTCAGGTGTGCATGCCTGTGTGTGTTGCAGGTGTTCACTGAATGCCTCCATGGCTGCCTTTTTTTGTTATTGTTTAATCAGAGGAAATAAAAAGAAATCTGTCTTCCCAATTTTCTCAAGTGTTACTGGAAGAACTGTGATTTTGCCTTCTGTGTTTTCCACTGAGATAATTTTTTTCCATTCAAATATAAAGATGCAAATGCTGCAGTTGAAACAAATTCCTTCTCCATACTGACTTTACCTTCTCCAGAAGAGTAATGGTGAAAAGTAGCTGTTAGTGTGCTTGGAAGAATGGAGGTGGGTAAATCACTGGTATTCATGAAGACAGACCAAGAGAACACCCCAGGTATAGACTTGGCAGTGTAGGTACTGTGCGGGAAGATGCATTATCGGCTCCTTTAATGTACTGTCAGTCCATTTATGTGTTATACTATAAAACAAAACAGTTTCTTCTGGGACAAATGGATTTTTAAGAACAGGCAGAGGATGCGTTTTGAGGCAATCAGGTTTCATTTGCAGTTCCTTTTATATACTATGTTGATATTGTCCATTGACTGAATTATGCTGTCAAAGAAGTACATTCTTCTCAGGATCTGTTGTGTTTAATTTATTACATAAATGTTCTTGCAGTATATGATACTACATTTATCTGGGTTGAAGGACTACTTGCGTGTCTGGAAAAAAGATTTGTTGGAAGAAAAGAAAGCTGTCCACTGGGCTTAGCTATGTGGCAAGGAAGGGCTAGCTTGAAAATAATGGTCTAAAAATAGAAAAAGTGTAGTGAAAGTGGTAACTGAGAGAGAGGATAAAGGCCAGAATAGCTGCAAATGAAGGGAGAAATGGAAAAAGACTTAAAGCTCCATGAGATCTAGGAAGGAAAGTTTGTCATATATTCCAGTGCCAAATTAGATTAGCAAATAAAGTAGGTTTTGTTCTGTGATACGTATTTAAAGTGACCATTAGGCATTTGGACAATAAACAGTAAGAATGCTAAAAGAGCCATTAGTACTGAAAATTTGGTAGATTTTTTTTTTTTCCTGTTTAAAGTACTGAGCATTCAGATGATAACTGTTAACTGCTGCCTATGAGCCATTTTTATTTATTGAGACAATGAGGTTGTTCAATGTCAATGAAAGTTTCCATCAATTAGGAAAGAGTAAAATGGCTGGAATAAAAAAAAAAACCCCAACCTATTCTTGTTCTGTCATGTACCTTGCCTCTATATCTGAGCTAAAGGTTTAAAGTTTAATCAAAACCCTCTGTGAGAACATTCAACCCCCTCCTTGTGGATTAGGGCTCTCTAATAAACTTCCCCAAGTTCCTGCATCTGACCTGAAGTCAAGCAAAGAGCTTCAGATTGTTTGCAGAAATTGTAGAGTTACTTGGAAATTGCAGAGATGATTAACAAAATGTATGAGGGAAGGTTAAGAGCTTGAAATGTTGAGGGACTAGAAAGACAATTGAGGACTTGACTTTTCAAGCAGAGGAAAGGTGGACAAGATGTTGTCAGATGATACAAAAAAACCCCACTACCCTCTCCAGCATTACAATTTTATTTACAGCGATTGTTCCAATCTTTTGAACATCTGAAATAGAGCCTATAACTCTGCTAGAAAGATGACAAGGAGCTCTTGCTGTTTAATGTTTTGAAGGGCACTAAGATTTCCTGAATGTCAGTATGACATAAATTGACAGTGTAGTGAACAAAACTTACACTGTTAGATTAAAAGAGTCAGAGGGAAGACCCAGGGAGCTACAGGCCTGTCAGCCTGACCTCGGTACTGGGGAAGATTATGGAACGATTCATCTTGAGTGCACTCACATGGCATGTGCAGGACAACCAGGGGATCAGGCACAGCCAGCATGGGTTCATGAAAGGCAGGTCCTGCTTGACCAACCTCATCTCCTTCTGTGACCAGGTGACATGAGTGGATGAGGGGAAGGCCATGGACGTTGCTTACCTGGACTTCAGTAAGGCCTTTGACACTGTCTCTCACAGCATACTCCTTGAGAAGCTGGCGGCACATGGCTTAGACAAGTGTACTCTTCTCTGGGTAAAAAACTGGCTGGATGGACGAGCCCAGAAGGTTGTGGTGAATGGAGTCAAATCCAGTTGGCGGCAGGTCACAAGTGGTGTTCCCCAGGGCTCAGTATTGGGGCCAGTTCTCTTTAATGTCTTTATCAATGATCTGGATGAGGGGATTGAGCGCACCCTCAGTAAGTTTGCAGACGACACCAAGTTGGGAGGGAGGGTTGATCAGCTCGAGGGTAGGAAGGCTCTACAGAGGGACCTGGACAGGCTGGATCGTTGGGCCGAGGCCAATTGCATAAGGTTCAACAAGGCCAAATGCCGCGTCCTGCACTTGGGTCACAACAACCCCATGCAACGCTACAGGCTTGGGGAAGAGTGGCTGGAAAGCAGCCCAGCAGAAAAGGAGCTGGGGGTGCTGGTTGACAGTCAGCTAAATATGAGCCAGCAGTGTGCCCAGGCGGCCAAGAAGGACAACGGCATCCTGGACTGTATCAGAAACAGTGTGGCCAGCAGGAGCAGGGAAGTGTTCGTCCCCCTGTACTCGGC